>CAAKHF010017676.1:0-30685 GCA_901007745.1 Hippocampus kuda | reverse complement strand
CAATTGAACCCAGGTTAAGGAACACTGCTCTAATTGAAAAGCAAGCTGATAGCCTGCGGTATGAATGAGTTTTTATATGGGTTTAATTTGCAAAGAAGAGTCCTGTACCTCCTTCCTAACTAATTTTAGGAGCTTAAATTGGGAGTGTAGCAAATGTGGATTGTCTAAAATGTTGTTGGCCTGTTGAATAACGGATTGCACATATATGTCCTGGGGGGCATGGGATGGGGGCTGCCTGATTACCTTCCCTGTATATAATCACCAATTGGTTATTCCAAAGTGCAGGTCTGACTCAATGGTTGCTCTAGAAAAGATCAACAGAATGCTTCTGCCAACTCCAAATATTCCCAAATGAAGGCACTGATGGATCTTCGGACAGACATTTGATACTAGTGTCTGCCAGTTAAGCTTGCTATCCATTTAAATCCCCAAGTAGGTGTAAGAGGAGACCTGCCTGATGTTCGCACCAACGCACATTCAAACGGACAGCTACTTTGTGAGCTCTGCACAGCCATTATGAAACGAAAGTCATACCAAAAGCAGAGTTAACTACTGACTCAACGAAGGAGGAAGGAGACAAGCAAGATTTCTCAGGATATTTCGGCCCTTGTGGATGTGAGCCCACGAGGTTTTTGTGCCTTTTTCTTGATTCAATTATCTTCATAACTTTTGTCTTTCATTTTTTTGTTTCGTATGTCATTTTTATTTATGTCTCATGTCCGTGTTTGGGATCAGTTCTGCATGGCTTTGCTCTATACCAGGGGTCGGCAACCCAAAATGTTGAAAGAGCCATATAGGACAAAAAAAATAAAAAATAAATATGTCTGGAGCCGCAAAAAAATAAAAGCCTTCTACAAAACTTCTATAAAAGGAAACACATGCTGTATGTATGTAAGACACTGGACTGTCTCAGAATTGTTTGTTATTCATTCCTTTGTTGTGTGTTCACAAATGCCCCCATAGAGTTTATTCTGTGATTTTCTCACTTGATTTTTTGTTTTGGTGCATTATTTTCGCTTTTCTTAGTGTCAGTGAAGTAATCATGAATTTCCGTTTTTTGGAGGCTGTCTTTGAACGCCTCTCGAGTCGAACGAGAAGAGAGAAGGCACGGAGTCGGACGCAGACGGATCTGTGTTTGTCGAAATTGTTAAACGCATAAATAAAGTGTACGTTTTAAAAAACACCGCCGCTCTCCTTTTTCGGAACTACAACATGTATCTATATCTATTTGAGCTAGATTAGCCTACTATCAAAATCTTTTTCCATCTTCAAACATTTTTTTTAAAGATCCAGGGAGCCACTAGATGTCGCTAAAGACCCGCATGCAGCTCTGGAGCCGCTGTTGCCGACCCATGCTCTATACAAATAAAACTGTATTGTATTGTATTGTATTCCCTTTAGCGTAGCTCGGTCGAGTGCAGCGGTGGCCAACCCGCGGCTCATGAGCCGCACGCGGCTCTTTGGCTAGTTCAACGTGGCTCCCAGGCTTTGACATGACAAGCGTCCAAAACGCCTCCATGGAGGTGCTGACAAACAACGGCCCTATGTACAGCAGAACCTACGATGTCGGCCTATCATCAATCCCGTTACTTGATTGACATACAGGGCAACCAGTCAGATGACAACTGAATCACCGCTCATGCGCAAACAACGGCACTAAGCGCTGAGATAGTCATTGAATTATCTCTGATTTTAAGGCAGGGTGTCGAATACGTCAGTTGTGATCGACTGGGAGCCAGCGGACTGGTCCCAAGTCGACTGCGAGGGTTGGGAGGACGAAATGGGGGGGACAGAAAAGCTTTGTGTGTCTATGTTTTTGGATCGCGTTCATGTTCGGTGACGTTCCGGCTGTCGCTTATGTCGATTTGTTTGCGTGTATATGTAAAAAAAAATTGGCTCTTAGTCTCTGACTGATTGGCCATCCCTGGTCTAGTGGATGGATAGCGCAATCGCAGCCATTATTATAACTTCGATTATGTGTGCCTTATGATGCAGTGCACAATATCCATGAAAACGGTTTTAAAATTTGTTTGCCATTTGTTGAAGGTGCGCCTTATAGTGCAGAAAATACGGTATATTTTATTTTCTCTCATTTCTTAATATGCCGTGGGAGTTCCTTTAATTGCTGCTTTTCCAAATTGTCTGTTTTTGTAACTGTTCAGAGCCTCGTGATGTTGTTGCAATACACCAGGCGGATCTGTGAGCTGCAGTGCTCCGATGGGGCGGCCATTTTCCATTCACACAAAAGCAGACAGCAAAACACTCTAAGCGCTGTTATTTCTGAGACAGGCATGAATTTGTGTGTCAGAACTATTGCATGTCTTTACCATTATTACAATTGCATGAAGACAAGAGGACAAGAATGTAACGGATGTCATGAAGAGCGAGGATCATTTATGCACGTGTATCTTGAGGGTGTTTCGTGGCCTCTGTTTGAACAAATTATGAACAAAATCGGTGCAAAAGGGCGGCCTTAGCGCAGTCCAACCCTGGAAACTATCTCGAGGACCACCGACCAAATTCCCGAACACAAAAGACTCCCCACTGACTTTTTGTGGTGATCTTTAATTTTTTTTCCTTTTTTGCTCCTGCTGACAATTTTCGCACACGAAGATTAGTTCAGAGTCGAGCATGACGTACTCATTTGTTTTTGTTACCTTATTTGCATAATGCATGCAGTTAACTTACCAGACGATTTACGACACGTCAATCATAACATCTGGTGCACGCAATCTTCGACGTGGTAAAGGAAAAGGGAAAACGGTCGAGGTGAGGAAGTCTTTGCCACCGCAGCGCTTTCTTGACTCTGTGCGCGCAGTGGAGACAGCACTCAGACGAGGTTCTGAGAACTGCTGATTAACCCTGACGCTCAGTCTGACACAATCACTGCCTACTCCGCTACTCAATGGAAATGACAAGGACAGCAATTTTGAGCATGAGGACCAATCGCAAATTAATCATAATGGTTGCTGATTTGGTCTGAACACAGCTCATCACGGCTTCTTGGAATAAAAATATGCGACCAATCAAGGGGGAGAAGGTCAAACTGAACAGATGGTTCTTGTCGATGTGTGCTAGGAAAAGGCTAACAAGTTCTGAAACGAAAATCTTATTTTGTCCAATTTAATCCAGTCTTTGAAACACACACTTTCAAAAAAAAATTAACGACACAGCCAAAGTGCTGTGCATAAATACCGTATTTTCTGGACTATAAATCACAGATTTCTTTTTCATCGTTTGGCTAGGGGTGCGATATATCCGTGAAATTATTAACCCATTATTTTATCATTTCACATGTTTTCACATTAAACCGCCAGAGGGCGCTCTAGGCCTGTGTTGACAAGTCAACGAAGAGTCTGACGTAAGCGACGTAGAAGAGGAAGCGCCGCATCTTCTTTCCCCGGAGTTGATGGAGTTGTTTAAAAGTGACACCGAGGATGAAGATTTCATTGGATTTAGTCATTTGGAATGACACTGATGGTTTGCCAAACTTGTTAGCATGTTCTTTATGCTAGAGTTATCTGAATAACTCATAATATGTTAAGTAATCATACCAGGCACGTTCTCAATTCGTTGTTTATGCGTCATGTAACGTTAGCATATTGTACACTTATTCAACCTGTTTTTCTCTGTATTTTATTTTTATTTTAAATTGCCTTTAAAGATGACATGTCTGTTCTTGGTGTGGAATTTTATCAAATTAATTTCCCCCCAAAAAGTGACTTGTATTCCAGTGTGATTTATGGGGTTTTTTTTTTTCCTTCTTTATTTTGCATTTTATGACGATTTATACTCCGGGGCGATTTATAATCCGGAAAATACGGTCCATACAGTAGGTGAAATATAGCATGGATAACGTAAAAACATCAGCATGACATACAACACAAAACGTCAACAGAATGAAACGGTAGAACGACAAATTGCTCATTTTCATATTATGCCAAGGAGAACAAATGTTTGTTTTTTTTTTGTTATTTTTTAACAAGATGTAAATGCAAGAGGATTGGTGGCTAGTCCAATCTGGTGGTGGAGGTGGGGGGTTCATTCATCGATGTCTCTCCGAATTTTAATCTTGCTCTTGGGATGACAAAGAATTACCGTATGTGTTGGTGGCGCTCAAAGAGGGAGGATGAAATAAATCAATTCAGAGCTTTATTAGCAAAAAAATATTTTTTACATCATTCTGAAATGTATTGGGAGACAATAGAGGGACGCTAGTAGGCTAAATATGAAATATACTCTTGCCTAGCCTACCACTGGTTCAAAATTCCCTTCAACTCCATTGCCCAGCGGTGGAAAAACTCTCGCAGCACATCCAAGTGCCTGTAACAGGATCCTTAACCTTCATCAAATCACGCCGGCGGTCACGAACTTTCATGAGGGCTCCTTGTCGGCAGCTGAATAGCAGCTGTCGCCTGTAAGAGTCGTCATCACTTCCGGGAGAACATTTTTTTTAGTTGACCATCCATATTGTCACTAATCAAGTGTAATCACTCATGCGGCCGATTTCTCACTCAAATTCTTGATTGTGCTTGATGAAAATTGCACTGCTGTTTCGCGTTGTACTGAGGACAAAACACACACATACATAAGAGAGGATGCAATGCAAGTTCTTATAAAGGTACGGGTGCGTAGTTGTTGAAATAACCTTTTTTTTTTTAGGGAAATCAGTGATGAAAGACAAACATCATTATTACATCATCAATTCCATGGTTTTACATCCACATCAAAACAACAGCAAACATGTCAAACCAATAATTCCATGTACTAGATTATTCCCATGAATTTTGTCCTTCTGTATATTTGGGGACGGTTATAGTCTGTGTCTCCTGACCAATTTTTTTCCAAGGCTTGAGGGAAAAAAATCCCTTTGAGGGGCATTTCTGATAATCACGTACTTCATTTTTGCATGTTTGGCACTTTTTGTGTTTAAGATAAGCTAAGATATCCTTTATTTGTCAAATATATATATATATATATATATATATATATATATATATATATATATATATATATATATATATATATATATATATATATATATATATACATATATATATAAAAGTCATTTTTTTATCAAACATGCTCTATGTGCAACATACAGCACAGATGAAATTACTTTCCTCTCTCAACCACAGTGCAAACATGTTGTGCATTGAAACTAGAGGTAAGATCTTAAGCCCAAACCCAAGCCCGACCCGACCCGACCCGAAATTCGGGTCAGGTCAGGCATAAAATGTCAATCATTGCTTCGGGTCGGGTCAGGCCGGGCTTCTCTCTCGCTTCTCTCGCTCTTGTTCTTCTTTGTCTCTATGCTTCTCTCTCTTAAAGTGCCGCGCTAGATTCTTAAGGATGTACTACTGCTGTGGTTTATGGCCAAATTTTCAACCCATCAAAATGACGGATGGCCTTAAATTTTTCCCGTGAACTCGTAAAAAAAATCCATCAATGATGGAAAGTTCTCGGTTAATGTACCCTCTGCAGAAACAGAAATAATAAAGATGTAAATGTTTATACAGTCTTGTTTAACTTAGATTTCGTTCCAAAAGACAGGCTTTGTTATCAGAAATCACCCCTCCTCCTTCCGCGTCCTCACTAATAAAATATGAACTGTTGGGTTTGCTTCGGGCTCGGGCCTGCAAATCAAGTTACGGTAATTGGTCGGGCTCGGGTCGGGTTGGATTTTTTTTAGGCCCGATCTTACCTCTAATTGAAACACACACAGCTAAAAATAATGGCAGATAAATATGAACAAATAAACATTAAATAACAACAATGGACAGGGGAGCTGGAAAAAAAGACAGGATTAGGTCGGGAAAGTTTTGAAAAGAGGGCGATAACCTCAAAATATGGGCTGGGTGCTCTATCAAGTGAGCGCCAATCTGTGACTTCATCTGAGGACCTGAAATTTAGAAACAGCCGTCAAAAATAGACCCTCCTTAGTTTTGGCAGCTGTCTGTGTGGCTCAATGTATTACATGCCTGACTTTAGCTTCTGATATCTAGTCCTGTGCTGGGACAATATTATGCATGAAGTTTTCGATGCAATTTTTCTACCCACTATCGAAAATAGAAACATTTGATGGAACCCAAAGTCACCTTTCACACCCTACTTTGAAAGTCTGACTGTTTTAAAACCATAGGTCACACGTTCTTATCTTTGAATATTTCCTCAATTTTATAAGCACTGTTAAATATCAGGTGCGGTTTGGAATCCAAACTGTCCTTTTTTTGGTGCAATTTTTTGGATAAATCAATCAATGTTGAATTGTAACTGGTGTTTTCAGTTTTTGGAATCCCCTTAAAATTTTTACAGTAGCATAACGTTTAGGTACTCTCGCCATTTTACGTATAATAGGTTGTTTTATTTCATTAATCGTCCGATTAATCCATAAACAGGATTTTTTTTTTTCTGTCAAAAATCGGCATCGGCCTCAAAAAGTCCATCTAACAAGTGAGCCCTACTTTTAAGTTTACAGGCCACTCCTCCGGCAGAAGTACAGTGATCCCTCGCTATTTCGCGGTTCGTTTATCGCGGCGTCAGTGCATCGCGGATTTTTTCAAACATATTCATAAAAATAAAAAATATATGTATATTTTTTTAACCTGTAGATGTTAATTGGTCGTTACTATTTTCGTTTATCGCGGGTGGTTTTGGTCCCCATTAACTGCGATAAACGAAGGATTACTGTATGTCATAATGTCATACATTTCTGGTTTCCGGTCCTCTTTAGCTGTCTAACATAATTGTGTACAATTTTCTCTCCAAAAATTTAATTTGCCTGCTCTTTTGTTGTTCAAAGGTCTATATTTTCTGCTTCTATGTGTTTTCAACCAGAGTTGCATGATAAGTGTCATCAATCACCCGAGTACTAAATTTCGGTGTTTCACAATTACCTTTCGTGATTGCTTAACAATTAGCATGGCTTCTCTTTCTTCTGTTAATTACAACTCATCATGCGTTCATAAGAATGATATTCATCGGAAGTGAAGCTTATTCGCCACCGTGGAGGCGATGATTACCGGTTTAGGAGGGACTCCACAACGCATTTCCATGCACTATCTACAAACTGAAGCTCATTGCAGGCAAGCCGGTGTGGCTTCATTAGCACCAAGCAGGCCTTCATTGTAACCAAACAATGGAAATCAGGGAGGATGGCTACTTCCTGCGCAGGTGTGACCGAAGCTTGTTGCACCATGTTACCACATGTCCAGCCCAAGGAAAAAAAAAAATCTCACAATCCAGTCATATTGTTCGGTGTTGCATGTTTAGTTTTAATGAAAGGGGGGTAGAATTCTGCAATGATTGACTGGGACAGATCCTGCGGAAGAAACATTTCCCCTGAGGGCATCAAGCTGAAAAACTTGGTCTCTATTTGACTCAAACTGTTTTATTTAGTAAAATTGCATCGGACTATACTATGGGTCGAACATTTCTCTCCAAAGGATTGAAGAAGTACTTTTACATATCAATTATAAGTACACTTCTAAAATTGGAAAGGCATAATACACAAAGTAACAACAAAAATTGAATAATAGGATTAAATTGCCAAACTTATGCTCCGGAAAGATGACATATGACTGGTGTTTTCAAAAAATGGAATTTTACGGAACATAAATATTAATGTTGTCAAATGTACAGTGTCTATAAAGACACTAGACTATACAGTTCTGGTCGTATAAAATATGAGGTCATTTAGTTATTGAATTTACGAATAATATACTGTATATGTGTTTTAAATGTTCGTTTGTGTGATTTGTCTATTTGTGTTTTCAATACTGTGTGGTGAACGGTACGCGAGCTGTATTCCGCACCACTAGATGGCGCTTAAAATTTAACTGCCATTAAACGCGAAGAGAAGAAGATGAGTCATCCCACTCGCGCATGTCTGTTTCTAGGGTTGTAAACAAAACACGGACCCACTCACTAACCTGCTGACGCATTTACAGGTAAAATTCTCGATCTTTTTTTTTTAAATCAATTTTGTTCATTGAGTTATATGTAATGAATCAATAGTCTCGGATGTTATTAACGCAAAACAGTGAACGCGCATTTTGTTTATTATGTTAGCTTACATCGTAAAGCAAAATTATGATGGCTATGTTTCATACAGCTGACATCTCTCTAATCTAAATCTCTCTGGTCAAACGGAGGCGTTGGATGTACTGTACTGACTGTACTGTATTTTTAATTTTGTGTGTTTTGGTGTTTTCAGTGTCAAAGCGGGTGGTTGAAGATAGTTTTTGCCACTTATCATCGAGCTAACAAGATGCGCTAGCATCACATCTTGAGTGTTAAAAACATTGCAGAATGCACATTTGACATGTTCGTCCACAGTGTCTGACAACAGATTTTGCATTGTGTTTTGTCTGCAGCGCGAGTTAACGGAAGGTTTTTTTTCCCGTTCCAATTGGCACCCGACCCAGTCAAAGAGTACCATCTTGGTAAAGGGAATCTCGTTCTATCGTTTATTTTACTTCATCTCTGACTGGCGCTTCATTTCTTTCTGGACCATTTCAAATGATAATATTTGCCCTCGACTAGCATTGATATTTGGACCACGGAGGTATTTTAGAGCCAAACTAATGCAGGGGTTTTCCTGGCTCAAATTAAGGCCGAGGTGATCATCCTGACCATGCGCCATGACTGTGAATGTATTCTATAAATTCAACGGATTCACTTTCTTTTTAAAAACACACTTTCAACTCAACTCACCTGTATTTATAGAGCACTTCCAAACAGCACTTTTAGTTAAGAATTTCAATAAGAATATTACAACTATCATGTTAAAGCATTCATTTATTATCTTGTGTGGTGTGGCCATCATTTATTATCTTGTGTGGTGTGACCACTTTTGTTTGAGACACTCATCGATTATTTTGAAGCAGCCTTCAAGCGCTGTGTGGTCCTTGTCCACACAGCGCTTGTGGTCCAATAGCTCGCTGTGGTGTCCTCCATTAAAAAAAAAGAATGAATAAAAATCGTTAACCATCTATCTAAACCGGGGGTCGGCAACACGTGGCTCCAGAGCCGCATGCAGCTCTTTAGCAACATCTAGTGGCTCCCTGGAGCTTAAAAAAAGTTTGAAAATGGAAAAAGATTTTGATAGTAGGCGAATATAGCTCAAATAGATATAGATACATGTTGCAGCTCCGACTGTGGTGTTGTTTTTTTTAAAACATACACTTTATTTATGCTATTAACAGCCTCTACAAAAACACAGACACACCTGCGTCCGACTCCGTGGCTTCTCTCTTCTCGTTCAACTCAAGAGGCGTTCAAAGACAGCCTCCGAAAAACGGAAATTCATGATCACTTCACTGACACTAAGAAAAGCGAAAATAATACACCAAAACAAAAAATCAAGCGAGGAAATCATATCATAAATTCTATGGGGCGTTTGTGAACACACACCAAAGGAATTAATAACATAAACAATTCTGAGACAGTCCAGTCTCCTACATACATACAGCATACTGAGGAAAGCAGTGCATGCTTTCCTCAGTGTGCCTGAGCTCGGTAAATTAATTTTGACACTGCTTGTCAAAGCCATTGACTCATGTGTTTTTAAGACAAAATGGAAAGGGGAATAAAAATTAATGTTTCAATCACCTGCACTTTGAATTTGCATTGTTATGCTACTAATGGGAAACGGAATTATGTGGCCTCGCCTCCCCGACTCGTCCTGTCCTACATTCCGGCTCTCACTATCACCAGTGTTTCAGACCAGATTTCCACATGTTGTCACCACCATGAATTATTACATTTTAACTGCCTGTTGCGTTCATTTCTCTGCTCTCTGTCACTTGGAGTTGGCTTTCCATCTCGCGAGTGGCTGATTTTCGCCGCCATATCTGCAACGCCAAAAATCATAAACATTCCTCTGACACAAAGGAAACTTTTCTGTTAATAAACCCGACATGCTTGGATGCAAGAGACAGGTAATATTTATCTGCTAAGGGAAATCAGGACGTCAATAGAATCGACTAGCAGGGGGGAAAAATGTGATTTGATCAGTTTCTTCTTCGGTATTTGCTTCAGGTGTTTGATTTGCACGACTGTTGATGCAGCGCCTCCATAGTGGCGTAACGCTGCAACTGCAGTTAAAATATGTCGCTGCCGCAGAGGGACATCTATCCCTCAATCAGCAGAGGTGCAGCTTAACGCTATTTTGAGCGATATTAATCAACATGGCTGGGAGCGGCACAAAATTCGCTGGTGGCGGCCGCCGTGCAATTTTGAACTTTAAAAAAACGTCAATTTAAACTTTAAACATCATGAACAAAACACTATTGAATCAAATTTATATGCACCGTGTCTACAAACAATACTGTTATGCAATAAATCACACCATTTTCACAGGTACATTGAACAACCCATTCTCAGACTGCCCACTTTTACATTTCCAGGTGTGACAATGGGGAAGCCATTTTCCCATTTCCTGAAACCGATGACGTATCATGAGGGTCAGGATGCCCTCACCTCTCATCTAGAAGACAGTCCAACAGAAGATGGGAAGGGTGGTGATGTTTCCCAATTTCCATATGTGGAGTTTACGGGACGAGATAGTGTGACGTGTCCTACGTGTCAGGGTACTGGAAGGATCCCGAGAGGTAACCCTTGCTTGTGGTGTGTTGAAATAATTGAGCTAACCCAAAAAGCTTTGTCTTAATTTTGTGCCAGTGTGAAATTTCAGCACAAGGAAAATAAATACCGTATTTTCCACACTATAAGGCGCACCTAAAAACATTCCGTTTTCTCAAAATCCAACAGTGTGGCTTATAATCTGGTGCGCTTTATGTGTAGCGTTACCGTCTCTTTTTATTCCCCATAGGGTTGTTTCCCTTTTACTGTTCCTATGCCATCTGTGGCGATTATTAGTTGCCAACACACACACTCAAATGGAGAACTACTTTGTGAGCTCTGCGCAGCCTTTATGAAACGAAGACAAGACCAAAAGCATTGTTAAGTACCGACTAAACGAAAGAAGAAGGAGACAAGCAAGACTTCTAATAATATTTGTACGCTTGTGGACGTGAGCCCACGAGGTTTGTGTGCCTTTTTGTTGAATTAATTGTCTTCATTTATTGTTTTGTATTGCCATTTTTATTTATGCCAAGGAATGAACCCTGTATTTTTATGGACTTCGTGTTGTGCTTCATGCTACATCCTGAGGGAGCTGCGTATGGATCAATATTCTGATTTTTGGACGTAGTATTTTAAATGTTCTGTAAAGCGCTTTGTTTCAGCTGCAGCGGTTGTGAAAGCGTTCAATAAAGCTGCATTGTATTGTAATGTATTCCTTTTCGTGTAGCTCCATCTAGTGGATCCATCATGCAACCGCAGCCACTATTGTTGCTTCTATTCCATGCACCTTACATAGTGCTACCTTACGAAATTAATTGATTCAGGAAGAAATTTCTTAACTGGAAAATTTTGTAAGTAGAGACGCGTTTTCCATGTAAATACCCTAATTCGTTCCAACCCTATATGTGAAAACAGTTTTAAAATAGGTCATTCATTGAAGGTGCGCCAAAAATTCTGGAGCGCCTTATAGTGCGGAAAGTACGGTACATTGGCATGAATATCACATCAATCATCAGTTATCACTGTGTATGTTGTGTGTAGAATTTTGAGGACTTTTTGTGGGGGGTCTTTTTTTTTTCTGCAGGACAGGAAAATCAACTTGTGGCATTAATTCCATACAGTGACCAAAGGCTTCGCCCTAGGAGAACGTATGTATATTTATCTTTGTGTGCATCGCGGCTGAAAATGGCTACGAGAGCATTGTCAGCAATGTGCTCATAGCTGTAAGAATATTTTTCTATGACTGAATTTGCAGAAAAGTTCTTATTGTTGGTGGTAACCTAAACTGTGAAACCATCTTAAATTAGTTTTTTTTACTAGGATAAACACATATAGTTATGAGTCACACCTGAAGAAAATAATTGTGCACATGTTTTTAAATTACATAAACATCACGTTTCTGCGCTGTAAACTGGTTTCGGGTTATCTAAATCCGAGAAAATAATCCATTTGTATGATGTTGATGCCTTCATTGGAGACCTATGACGTCGTCTTGTGTCTTTCGCAGGAAGTTGTATGTCACCGCATCGGTTGTTGTCTGCCTGCTGCTATCCAGTTTGGCGGTATTTTTCCTCTTCCCTCGATCCATCGACGTGACCTACGTCGGGGTGAAGTCGGTTTACGTCGGCTATGACAAAGAGAAGCAGAGTGTCTATTTGAACATCACGGTAAGTAAGGAAGTTTCTTTTCTCCGGTCTGAATTTATTGATGAGTTTGCAAAACATTTTCGTGCCCCCACAAAACAACCAATTTTGTAATGTGTATTTTCATAAAGACAAATGACACTGTAACGTATGAACCTATAATTAAATGGAATAAAAGATGATTTAAAATAAAATGGTTTTATAAAGTACCAAAGACATTGCGCATTTACTATATTACTGTATGTAATGATTTAAACTCGTCGGAAGCTTTTGACCTGAGGTATAATAATAATAATAATTTAATTTATAAGCGCCTTTCAAGACACCCAAGGACACTTTACAATAACAAAAACAATAAAACACAATATGGGTTGAGCAGTGGCAGCCAAACGCGCCATCCAAGCCGCAGGTCCAGTATTTACATACATACTGTTAGTATGTACGTGTTCTGTTATGCTTTGATTTTTCATAAAATTGCAAAAAAAAATAAAAAAACCTTCCAAAACATGTTAGTTACATGTTGTGGAGAACTTTTAGGGTAATAAATAATTCAATCCATTTTGAAATGACAGTTTGGAAAAGGTGTTGGGAATGCTTTGCAGATACACTGTACAGTGAAACTCCTCTACAACGAAACCTACATGGGCGAAAATACCTCTTAGTGTGAAAAAATCTTCATGCATTAATACCATTCCCACTCTCCTGCCCTCCATACAACAACAAAAAAAAAAAAACCCCGATGCTATTAGGAAATATTTTTTTCTGCTCTTGCTTCGCAAAGAGATTCACTACAACGAAGTCTAATCCAACAGCGACCTCTACTGCTTTGTTCGGAAATGGCAACAGCAACCACCACACTGGTTTACACATGCCCAGTAGTCCAGGAAATATTTGTTATTGTTAGATTCAGACGCAGCATGAACGTTGCATTGCTAAAATGGCTACAAAACGGACCTTTGGATGTCAAGCAGCTAAGACAAGAAGAGCTCTGGTGCTGGAAAAGAGGCTAAAAGTGATCAAAATCAAAGACGGAGGAAGCAAAATAAAAGACATTCTCCAAGAAATTGATGTAAATGAAAGTGAATGCTGATCGTAAATTTCGCAATTTCTTTCCCTTCTTTCTACACTGACTATATAAAGTGTCAAATAAGTGTGTGCTCATACTTATGCACTATTGGAATGAAAACAAAGAGTACACATACATTTGTCTGAGTGTGTGTGTCTGTGTTTACATCTTAGATCAAATTTGCTACAGTGAAAAACCCCCTGTTGTGAAAAATGTCTTGCTGCAAGCATGATTTCGTTGTAGAGGAGTTTTACTGTATACCTTTGCATGTAAAAAAAAATCACATCAGTTCCAAACGTTAGAATTAAAACATTGACACCACTCATTATTCTAAAGATGATGATGATGATGATACTTTTGTGTGGCTCTTCAGAACACTCTCAACATCACCAATAACAACTACTACTCAGTCGAGGTGGCCAACATCACAGCCCAAGTGGAGTTTGTCAACACCGTGATTGGCAAAACTCGTATGATGAACACGACTGCCATCGGCCCTCTCGACATGAAACAGGTACCCCACAGATGAAAGCTTATGAAATGTGCATCCCAAACGTCAATGTGTGAGAAATCCGACCCCCTCTTTCTTGTCAGATTGACTATATGGTCCCCACCGTCATAATGGACGAGATGAGCAGCATATAGTAAGTGTTTACATGCCTATTTTTATCATTCTTGTTCGTTTGAATTCAATTCACACTCTGCTCGAAGTTTTTAAGCTGCCCCTCTGGGCATTGGCGGTGAGAATTTAACTCTTTCATTCCACAAGACGTACTTTTACGTCTTTTTAAAATTAGGCCCCGCCTGCCAAGGACGTACTTGTACGTCTAAGTCTTTTTTTTGCGTCATAGGAGGCGGGTCTGATGCAATCTGTGAAAGAGAATAAGCCGTTTGCATTGTAAATCATATAAAAAAGCGACCAGTAGGTGGCAGCGGTGCCTCACGTGCTTGAAATGCATGCTTTTACAAAAAGCTCTTTTTCTCCGTTTTTTGCCCAGGAATCGGCATTGCCATGAAATATAGCCATTTTGTAATGCGGATTGCTGAAGAATGGAAAAAGAAACAGTTTTTTTTCTGCTGAAATAAGAGAGTCCAAACTTTACTTTGTTTATTTAGCATTAGAACCAAATATTCTGTGGGCCTTGCAACATCAGTCAAAATCCAGTAAAACAATGGGATTGAATGAGTTAAATGACGGCCTGTGCGTGACCGTAACAGATCACTGGGCTTCTCATACCTTCCTTGGGGCTAACTAGAACCCAGTGGTACCATGTTTTTTTTTTCCCTTAATTTTTTAGGAATATGCATTTTAATCCATACAACATAGAAAAAAGATGTTCGCGTATGTTCTCGTCTTCATCCCTACTCCCCTCCTCCCAGTTATGTGTAACTGCTCACCCCTCCCTTCTCTGCTCAGGCGAGAAGAAGGAGTGGGAAAGAAAAGAAAAAGCCTCTCCAATTATTGTCAGAGAGCGGGCTTGATTTGATATCTTTAAACAACCAATCATTGCAGCGGGAGTTTGCCTGCTTTGGAGTCCCCTCAAAAAGGAATTTTTTAGCAAATATTGAAACCTTTTTGTTTTTCAAAACCACTGTAAACCGTCATACCGGTAAATGACCCATGCCGGATGCCCAACACTTAATTCCTTAGCAAATGCCTTATGACATCAATGACGTAGTCCCTAACTTGACAGTTTTGTTGAAATTTACAGTGACTACTGTACCCTGCAATCCATCAAGGTTCACAACATAGTTTTCATGATGCAGTAAGTTGTCCTGGATATTAACTCTGTCAATTCCAACATTCGAAATGGTGTGCGAGTCTGTAAACCTGCCCTTATTCTCACCCCGCTCTCCAGAGTGACTGCCACCACCACATACTTCAGCCATGCTGAGCAAGTGTCACAGGAGATGTACCAGTATGTCGACTGCGGTGGGAACACCACTTCCAACAACGGAATGACAAAGCCGTTTAGCATCCCACATCCCGAGTAACCACCTGACACTACCACTCGAAGCATTTGAAGGTCTATCGTGTTACTCTGTTGTCCGATTTTCTTCCGACCCTTCAGATGAATATCACATTTGTTGTATGATTTCAAGAAACGAAAATCCAGATTGAATCAACCCAGGAAAGCTCTTCTCGGCAAATGTAATGAATGTCTCTTGTGAACATTTGAAGAAAACGACCATCACAATACTTGAAAAAAAAAAAAGGTACTTATAAGGTTTGGAGTGAGTAAAATAATTATCGTATTTTCCGCACTATAAGGTGCCCCTTGAATGAATGGCCTATTTTAAAACTGTTTTCATATAGAGGACAAACCGCATTATCAGTCGCATGGAATAGAAGTTACAATAGTGGCTGTAGTTGCGTTATGCATCCACTAGGTGGATTCACGCTAAAGGGAATACAATAAAATAGTTTTATTTATACAGAGCCTTCACAACCGCTGCAGCTGAAACAAAGCGCTTTCCAGAACATTAAAAATACTACTTCCAAGAAATTAGAATATTGATCCATTTGGAAGGCGCATCGGATTATCCGGCACACTGTGTCAGCTTTTGAGAATATTGTATGCGCCTTCTAGTGCGGAAAATTACGGTAATGTGGCCGCATGGTGATTGAGTGCTTAGCATGTCTGCTTCACAGTTGAGCGGTTCTGAGTTAGAATCTCAGCTTAGGCCCTCCTGTGTGGATTTATGCGTTGTGCCCCATGCTCGCGTGAACTGTCTCCAGGTACTACAGCTTCCCTGCGCATGCCAAACTTGTGGCATGTTAGGTTGATGGAAGACTGTAAATTGGTTCAAGTAGGAAGTGCGATTTGTTAAGGTGTGTGCGGCGATAGGCTGGCAAGTCACACAGAGCAAAAGTTGTCCAAAACAAAGTCTGGACAGTGATGTGACATTGCTCTACAAATGCAGTGCATCACAATTGACTATGTGTATATGACAGTTTGAGATGAGGGACTAACTACCGTATTTTTCGGACTATAAATCGCTCCGGATTATAAATCGCACCAGCCCAAAAATGCATAATTAAGAAGGAAAAAACATTATATAAGTCGCACTGGGGTGTAAGTCGCATTTTTGGGGGAAATTTATTTGATAAAAATCCAACACCAAAAACATACATGTTATCTTGAAAGGCAATTTAAAATAGAGAACAACAGGCTGAATAAGTATACGGTATACTAACGTTACATGACTAACATGCCTGGTAATGTCAGTAACGACGTAACATATTAAGAGTTATTCAGATAACTCTAGCATAAAGAACATGCTAACAAGCTTAGCAACCTAACAGTTGCACTCCCAAATCACTAAATCCAATGAAATCTTCATCCTCGGTGTCACTTTTAAACAACTCCTCCAACCAAGGAGGTAGACGATGCGCCGCTTCCTCTTCTACGTCGCTTACGTCAGACTCATCGTCGATTTAGCGACACAGGCCGAGAGCGCCCTCTTGTGGTTTCATGTGAAAATAACGTGAAATGACACAATGATGTGTTAATAATTTCACACATAAGTCGCTCCAGAGTATAAGTCGCACCCCAGGCCAAACTATGAAGAAAAAAAAACTGTGACTTATAGTCCGGAAAATACGGCAATTTTGTACGCCCCGGAACCCTTCTTAAGAGTTGATTAACTACTGACGTTTTTATTATTGTTTACATGGAATTCCGTGCTGCAGATCTGTTGATTCCCACTTCACAAGGCATTTATTTTACACATTAATTTTATCAACAGTTAAAAAATAATAATAATAATTAAGATGACATGCAGACACATTTTAAGCAGCAGTATCATGCCTTCATGTATTTTTCCGTTGGCCATTACTGTATTAGGTGACGCGTTTGAATCCACACTGAGGCGTTCCCGTGTGGATTTGCATGTGCTCTGCTTGCTAGCTTGGGTTGTTGCAGGTCGCTGGCAGGACGAGCCATACACAAAATGGACAGATTCACTTGTTGATACATGAAGGAGAGCTCAAGATGAAAATGAGAACCCGATGAAGCTTAGCATGAATGCACTTTAAGTCTTTCTGAATTGCACTCTCAGCATCATGTTCCCGCAAGCTAATTTCCTCCAGCACACTTTTTTGGGAGCAAACTTGAGAATGCAGAGGCCGTTATGTTATGAAAATAATATGGTAACGATAGGCTTTATTTGACTGAACTTTTATCACTGGACATTGCGCTTTGTGGAGACTACTACAGTCAATAACTAATGCTGTGTTGTTTTGGTACTTAATTTTGTGAGGTTAATTTTTGTGGTCTTTTTGGAGTGGGTGTATGTTTCACAAGTGATTGCAGTAGAGACGTTGACATTTTGGGGATAAATTTACATGCTAAACCCCGATCGATAATGATTTCTTTGTACAAGTATTTCAGACCGTTTTAGATCATTCTCTGATTCCCCCCCCCCATCATTGTAAAAGATTGCTT
The DNA here is from genome assembly GCA_901007745.1 of Hippocampus kuda. Lineage (NCBI taxonomy): Eukaryota > Metazoa > Chordata > Actinopteri > Syngnathiformes > Syngnathidae > Hippocampus > Hippocampus kuda. Next base: position 12,941 of record CAAKHF010017676.1, on the reverse strand, counting down.
TTTGTTGGTGAAGCAATATAACCTATAACCACTGATGCATCACCAGCTAATCTCGTTTATAAAATAATGCCACCTTGTTTTTTTTTTGTCTTCATTTGTCAATTGTTTAGTTTCTACACTAAAAGCAGCAGTCGAGATTTTTTTCCCTTCAGCATTGTCGTTGAATAACATTTGCTATAAACCAGAGTTATGATTGTACAGTGCTTGATTTAAAGAGCATTTTAAAAAAAAAATCCTAACATACACTGTGAGTTGTCAAATGCAATACAGGAGGCAAAGTTGTTTTCGATTTTTATTTTGAAAATGTTTCATCGATTTGTGATTGTGTTGTATGGGATTTTGACTGTGTTCCCGAATTATCAGTGCATATGGAATTTAAATTGAATAAACAGATTTAAACATCAATTGTTGGCGTTCTCTGGCATCGGGCGGAAGCATCGTATCTCTCAAACATTTTAGATTGGCCGATAATTTCAACAAAAAACGATATATGAAGTTGACCAAATCTGTTGAACCACCTAAAACTTTTATTTTCTTGACCTGGACAAATGAATTTGGCAAAATTACATCATGATTATTACAGACTCTAATTGTGTGTATCGTAAAGTTAATTTAACCCTTTCAAGCACTCTGTAACCGGATAACATGACAAAGCAATTCAGTGTAGTAACCGCTATCCCTGAAAGGGTTCATACTAAAGTTGCCCAAAATAAAGCCACAAAAAATATGTCCATTAAAAAAAAAAAAATCAATGAATGACAAAAACAAATCTCGACTCAACTGTATTTATCGAGCACTTTTAAAAAAAAAACACCGCTGTATCCGAAGTGCTGTACATGGAGCAAATATCATATATACAACAATAAAACAATAAATCACAGGCGTCAAAGTCAAGGCCCTGGGGCCAGTTCCAGACCGCCACATCATTTTAAGTGGCCCGCGAAAGAAAATCATGCGTGTCCTTGCTAAAATCTGGACTGAAATGTCAAATTGTCATGTGTAATAAATGACGTTGAGATTTTGCAATAATTTTGTCACCCTGTTTACACTCACTTCAACAATAATGGAACAAACAACAAACCAATAGCTGTTTTGAAGACACGTCACAAGGAAGCAGTGACAGCTCTGATGAAGGCTGAAGTGACAGCCGAAACTGTCAGCCTGGTAAGAGTTGAAGAGAATCTTCACCAAAAAAGACCATTGTCTGGAAAAAAAAGAACCTTTAACCCTAATTTAACAAACAAGTAGTTGAGTGATTGATTCGTTTTATTTTATTTATTAGTGCTTTTGTCCGATTCGATTTATTTCTGTGACCACTGTGAATTTTTCTTTCATGAACAGTAGTCTACCTATAATTGTGTACGCGACTATGAATATACCTTTTCAGCAGAGGAGGTCATGTTTGTTTTTGGCATACCTCCGTTTCTTAAATGTTTTTGTTTGTTTGGAAAAGTTGTTTCATTACAAATACTTCTAAACTGTATTGAGCTGCCGATGTTTTGTTATTTACCGACATTGGGTAAGACATGTGCTACACCCTCGAGAAAGTAGGTACAGAAAACGGATCAAGATGAGTTTGTTATTAATTCAATTTTTATCTCACTTCCCCGGCCTAGCGTCTTTCTGTTTCGTGCCGATCACATTTTTTTTGTTTTTGTTTATTCGGTTTTTGGTGCTGCTTAACGTGTGTTTCGTTCCAGCAGCTGCCTCTTCAAAGTTTTCAAACTGTTGGGATAAACGAGCAGACATTCTGATGCTTCCCTTTAACGTCCACACGAGGCCAGCACCAATACGTGAAAAGCCCAAACATCTTTTTTCTCGTCATAACCGAAGCTTACTCGTGTCATAGGCCTAAACATCTAAATATGTTTAAATGAACGATTTTCCAATGGTCTTTTTTAATAATTGTTTTGAGTGGAATCAAAACTTAGCTTAAATCAACAACTTTAACTTGAACCATCCACACTTTTACATTATTACAAAAGTATTAATACAAATTAGTGTCTTTTTAAGACATTTATCACAAAACAATAACTACTTCTTGGATTCGTTTCACGACAGTGTTTATGTGTATTTTTCCCACAATAGGGATGGCATTTAAAATTTGTGACCAAGTTAAGAGTGTGAATTATGAATCACGGGTCATTTGAGGTCGCGGTTTCATTAGCAGATTTATCCTCAGAGAGTACAATCTAGCGGTGAAATAAATTAAATTTGTCTTTTACGGGTACATGGTTCAAAACACTGATTTCGGTCGCGTATCACTGAAGAACTTTGTCTTTATTTTATATTCGCAAGGTGCTATTCATATACAGTATATAGTAACGGGTTTTTTTTTCAGGTTTCTGCGCGTCTATTGCAGAGGCAACGAAACTGTATTTACCATAATAAAAGCTACGGTGTATATTACCGCACAGTCGTCAGTCAATATTTAAATTTTAAATTGATGTATTATACAAACGACCTAAATCTAATACACGACTTGGTTAGGTAAATCTAATTAAATGTCATTAATGGCGGTTTAAGAATAGACTCAAAACCTGTCATGGCGTATCAAAACAAATACTTTGAAAATCCTCACCGGAAACTAAACCTGATCCAACAAGCTTGACGTTTCCGTAGACGGTAGGGAGGTTCTCGTTTCCTCGGGAGATATCAGAGCGTTGATGCGCGAAGAGGGAATTATGTGTATGTCTCCTGAAAAGCAGCGACCAATTAATAATGGCCTAATAATCCACGCCAGTGTAAGTTTCTCTCCAATTATACAATTTTAAAATCATTTTATTGTACCTTCCGTCAAAAGAACGTGATTAATTTTTGCCACATTTATCATTGTTCTCGATCTCTCGCAGGTAGACATAAGCGTTGTTTCTTAATTCATTGTGGTGCAGCGGAGCTTTTGACAGGGCTTTATAGAAACAACTTTTACTACCAACTTCTGGGAAACTGACGAAAAAAAACACACCATTCTCCAACTCAAGCTTTTCCAAGCCAAATTGATGTCGATTTTTTTCCCCTTTTATTATTATTATTACATTTTTTTTGGAGTAAATTAACCATAACCTATCGTGTGTGCATTTTGTGATTATGTTATCAGCCTTCAAACCCGAGTTTCCAGTCAATGTTTTTAGTTTGTGTGAGGAGAGAGAAAAAAAAAATCAACGCCATCAATGAGCTGGATGTGAAAATAAAGCTTTGTGTTTATGTACAAAAATCAAGTAAAATGTATTGAGAAAATAAATCAGATTTTAAACCGTTCGGATGACATTTTATAGTCTTGAAGTATATGACTCGACTGCTCCGTGCGGCTCCTGACAAGTTGTGCATTTTAATACACGTCTTCTGTTGCTGAGCAACACGTTCGGTGAAACTTTGTGCTTTTATTTTACACCACGTTGTCACATCAGGTACGGACCTTGAATTTGCAGGACAAAGCTAAAGCCTTTATTTTTTTTGTTTTTTTTTTACTTTAACTCTCGATGTAGAAATTAGCGTATGAAATCCTCCTTTGACGCTGTGGGACTACTGCATGTGCAAATGGGCTGCTATCCACCCTGCTGTTTTATTTGCCATTCATCTCTCTTGTTAGGATCATGTGTGGATGTGTAGTTCAAAAGAAAAAAAGGCGGCTACACCTGTTGAGCGTTCCGTCGTTTTGTAAGTCACTAGCGTGCTTTGTCTTTGCAAATTTGACTCATTATGCATACCATCTTGACCCCCACCCACCTCCCCCCAGGCTCTTGCTACTGCAGAAGAAAAGCAGCCCGCTGAATTTTAAGTGACCTCCCGCTCCAGTTACCAAGATGGGGAATGGATTATCAGAACTCACCTGCCCCCTGTCATTCCAGCCTCTGCACATTGTCATACTTGGATTGGATTGCGCTGGCAAAACCACGGTGCTGTATCGGCTGCGATTCAATGAGTTTGTGAACACCGTCCCGACAAAGGGTTTCAACGCGGAGAAGATCAAAGTGTCACTCGGGGATCACCGGCGGATGACGTCCTTCCACTTTTGGGATGTAGGAGGTCAAGAGAAACTGCGACCTCTGTGGCGTTCGTACACCCGCTGCGCCGACGGCATCGTGTTCGTCGTGGACTCTGTGGACGCCGAGCGCATCGAGGAGGCGAAGACGGAACTGCACAAAATCACCCGACTGGCGGAGAACCAAGGGGTTCCCGTGCTGGTGGTGGCCAATAAACAAGACTTGAGGAACTCGCTTAGCATGACTGAGATGGAGAACATGTTGGCCCTCGGGGAGCTTAGCGCGGCCACGCCTTGGCACCTGCAGCCGGCGTGCGCTATCATCGGCGAGGGTCTGCCGGAAGGCCTTTGCAAACTGCACGCGATGATCACAAAGAGGCGGAAGATGCTGCGACAACAGAAGAAAAAGAAGAAGAGGAGATAATGCGCACATTGTTGGAAATGTAAAATGTGGCATGCATGAGAATGATTGTTTTTTTCCCCCCGTCATCCTGTGGTCGGATCGCTGAGTGGAACGCTTGTTCGGGTCAGTTAGCATTAGGCTCCGATCGAGGACAATCTGATCAATTTTGCCCTGTGGATGAACCTGTCAAAAAATACGGATGGAAGTACAGTATTACCAAACTATTTTTTAAAACCGTATTGGCCCGAATATAAGACGACCCCCTCTTTTTCAAGACTCAAGTTTGAAAAAAGACTTTTTGAACACCAAATTAATTTTTACACAGAAAATAATGACATCTGAAACAAATGATTCTAACAATATATTTGAGAGAAAAAGCATGTTATTTTGCCTCATTCAAATCTTAATATCTGAACATTTAAATATGTAAACTAAAGTGCAATCACATTCGTAAATGAATTGCTTCTGGTTTTTGAAATGTAAATGACATCATAACTTCTCCTCAGCTGCCGGTGAACCTGGCCAATCTTCGACACACTTTTCTCCGGATTGTCGCTACGTTTCTCCATTTTCTGTTATCTCTTCTATTATTTTTGTTCTCTTTGCCTTTTACCGCTATTTTTTATTTTTCTTCTTCGTGACATGTTCGCTTTGGCCTGGGGAGTCAAGTTCAGCATTCGCTTCAATGGTATCTGGCGCCATCTAGCGTCGTGAATGGGTATAACGTCTAGACCCCGAATATAAGACGACCCCTACTTTTTCAGTCTTATTTCAATGCAAAAAACACCGTCTTATATTCAGGCCAATACAGTCGGTTTGAATTAAAGTGTTATAGATGGCGAGTGCACTGCCAATATCATGCTTTCAAAACAATCAATTTCTGTATTTTGACGATATACCAAAGCTTGTTTTTGGAGAATACAGATCGGGACACACTGTATCGTTTCGTAATGCAATCAAATGTATATTTTGTGACTCTGCAGGAAATGTTGTCATTGTTGCACAAAGATTTGTGTCTTTTGGACGTTTACATGATGAAGACAGGAATGCACAATGTGACACAAAAAGACTCCAAATATTTTGACCAGCATTGTACTGAGAGCCAGATCTTGAACATTGTGTCCTTTCGCACAAAAACACACAACTCATGTTGTCCTTCTGATGAGGATCATGACTATTACTGGTGTATTACTACTACTTCTATGACTACTACCACCCAAAAAAAATTTTTTTTTAAAGAATAACATATTTTACTGACTATAAGTCGTTCCTGAGTATAAGTCGCACCAGCCATTAAATGAATAATAAAGAAGAAAAAACACAAGTCACATTTTTGGGGGGAAATTTATTTGATAAACACCAAGAACATACATGTCATCTTGAAAGGCAATTTAAACTTGAAATAAAATAGAGAACAACAGGCTGAATAAGTGTACGATATACTAACGTCACATGACGCATAAACAACGAACCGAGAACGTGCCTGGTATGTTCACGTAACATATTAAGAGTTATTCAGATAACTCTAGCAGAATGAACATGTTTATAAAACCATCGGTGTCACTCCAAATCACTAAATTTAATGAAATTGTCATCCTTTGTGTCACTTCGAAACAACTCCACCAACTCTGGAGGTAGACAATGCGGCGCTTCCTCTTCTACGTCGTTTATGTCAGAGATCTTGTCATTTGCAGTTCCAATTATTCCAGCCTTTCTGAATCCTGACAGGATGGTCCAAAGGTTCTTTCTGTTGCTCGATTACCGTTTTCGGACACATATTTCACTACTTGCATTTTGTAATCTGCAGAATATGATTTTCCTTTCGGTGTCATTTTTGTTCAGCCCTTCTCAGTTGTTTTTATTCAATACCGGTAGTATTATTTTAAGTTACCGTCAGTGTTAAAATCATCAACACGGGCCTCCAGCGCCCTCTTGCGGTTTAATGTGTAAACAACATGTGAAATGATACAATAATGTGTTAATAATTTCACACATTAATCGCTCCAGAGTATATATCGCACCCTTGGGCAAACTATGAAAAAAAACTGTGATTTATCGTCCTGGAAAATGCGGTTTCCGATGCTATTCTTTGCTAAACTGGCATGATTCTGATTGATCATTCAAGTCTTGTACAGTTAACATCAACTTGTTACCTTGCTGGCTCGACCACATGTTGAATTGTTAGCATTCAAGCTAATATTCTTTGCCGCGGAAACCTGTTAACTTGTTTGTTTGTTTTTGTTTTCTTAATAGCCTTTTCCAACGCTTTTCTTGTTACGAATGCTAATTTTAAAAATTTACATCTCACCCAGTTAATGTGAATTGAGTGGGCCAACATTATTTTGTTGATCTGTTAGCATTCCTCAACTATTTTGACTAAAACACCACGTGCTATTTACCGTTTATTGATACTGCGCAAATGTTTTCGTCCATTCCGTTGGTCGGTAATTTTACAAAATTCTGACTGGTGATGATCGCAGCATCGCTGAGGAAAAAGTTGCCCAAAACTCAAGCAATAGTGGCTGCTGCCCTTTGTGAGGACGAATTCCATTTCCACCTTTGTTCAACATGTCACGGATATTCCGGAATCGTGCGCCGATTTGCAAACGTTAATTTTCTAACCGTGACAATCAGACTTGCCATCTGAAATGTGATCGCCGCGTCCCGGCGGCGTGAAAATTATTGACCGCAGACGCTGTGTCTTTATCGCTAGCACAGACCCGCCCGTGCGTGTGTTTTGTGTCATGCGTTTTAATTGACAAGCTTTTTTTGGCTCTGTAGGAACATCCCCCAGGTCAGCCCGTTTAAAAAAAAAAAAAAAGGCAGTTGCGTGTTCATCACAGCCGGCATGTCTCTATGCACTTTAAATGGTCCTATTGATAATTTTTCCAAAAGGACTATCATGAAATTGTCACGAAATGAATCGTATTGCCTCGAAAGAAGCATTTGATCATATTTATGTGTTTATTTCCTCTCGTTCCTTTGGAATAAAGCAAAGAAAAATGAACGACAGCTGCCGTTGTCTATTTCATTTGTCAATTCGGAGGAGAGTCTGAGTAGAGACACTTTTGGATGTAATTCACAAACGTGTTGGGAAATTCACTGTCGTAATGGTTGGACGCACTGACTGTATGGATCGTGCAACTTGACTGTGCCGTGTTGTCTCCTTGTTGTTGTTTTTATAGGTTTAACAAGGACATGTCCATGTGATGTCTCTACGCTTTATCTCCTCCATCTTTAAATGTGCACAACATCAAAGCAAACTCCAGAATTTTGAAAGACAATCGATTTGTTTTGCACACGGTACCTGGGGACAAAAAAAAAAATCACGGTCAACTTTGTGTTTTTTGGCACAAGGGCCAGTTTGGAATAAAAGTTACCTATAATTTGCCTGGTCATTAAAAAAAATGATCATGCCAGAAATGCTTGAATCCTTGTTCAAATCATTTCAAAGAATTATGTTTGTCAATGCAGGTCATCACTCATATCGTGTGCCAAATGCAAATGTGGCGAACACTCAATCTGCTGACGCCTCTTTTGGCCAGAGCTTGTTTACTGAACATATAAACGGATAACAGTAATTTAGCAGGAAGTAAAGGGAGGTAAGAAAAAAAAAATCATCATCGAGCAAAATTTACACGTTTTAAGGGAGTAGGAAGAAGTTTAAAAAAAAAACTTATGTAGTCCTCCCCCTTGTTGTTTGTGAGTTTTTACCTGATTGATATTAATACATTAAGAGATTATTCATTTAGTGTGTCTCAATTCGAAAAGAAAAGTAAAAAAAGTCCATTTATAAACCAGGGATCGGGAATCTTTTCGACTAAGAGTGCCATGAAAGCAAAATATTTGAAAATGTATTTCAGTGAGAGCCAGAGTATTTTAAAACTGAATTCAACAAAATGTCAGTATAATAAGCCTCTAAATGTGTTCTTTACAATAATATTGTTGTAATACTCACCCTTAATGTGAATGGTTTTCCGTTCCTCACGATTGCTAGCAAAGCTAGCGAAATTATAGTCAGCTAGCCGGGTCCATACGCGGAGTTGCTGCTGGCTAGCTTGCACCCTGCCTAGTAGCTTGTGCGCTTCCTTTCTGCTGTCTCCCGCAGGGTATTTTGATGCGAACGTAGCATGGCGCGTGTCAAGGTGCCGCTTTCCATTCGACCGTTTCATCGGTGGTATTTTATTATTGCAATTCAGACACACTGCAGAACCTGTTCTCTCCACAAAGGCGAATCCTTCGGTCCATTCGTCCTGAAGTCTACCATACATCTTTTTTTCTTTTCGCCATCTTATTCGTTGAAGGCTTAGCTTTGAGCTAATGACCGAGCGGGCTGATTCAAAAGGGGGCGTTTACCTGTTTCCCCAGCAATGGCCAACGTAGGCCAGTATCATCCAATGAAAATTGCTCTTGCCACGAACTGCAGCCCTGAACAGGACTTGAGCAGTGAAAAATGGATGCATGGATTTAACAAGGGAGAATATTTAGTTTTATCTGCTCGCGAGCCATAGGTTACCGACCCCTGATATAGAAATACTCGAGTATACAAATGCATTTACACTTATGTGTGCTGTACTGACATATTTGTACAACTTTCAGTGTGTACAGGGACTACATAAGCACACACTCTAGCACATTTACAGATCACTATACTCTCATAATCAATATTCCGTTCCATTACAGCATTTAATCCATTTACTAACTTAAATCTGATTTATATCATTTAAAAATATATATATTCTATTATTATTAATAGTTTCAAAATGGATTTTCATGAGAGGAACGTGTCACTAAATAGGGAAAATTATCGCGCGCCATGTTCGTAGACTGGGATCAGAGCAGACACGGCGCTTGGCATATGCTTGTCAGGCACTTCGCGTAGGGCACCACCAAAAAAAAAAAAATCAAGCTAAAAAAAAAAAATCACAGTAATAGGAATTATAATAACAGAATATAATGTTTATAATAAAGCTTTGTAAAGTGTGTTGATAAATATATGTAATACAAAAATAACGTCGGCTTCATTACGAGAAAAAGGATTAATCTCCTGTGCGGACCTCTCGTCGATCTACCTTTGGGACCCTGCCACCCACTTCTCTTTCATTCCCTTGAAGCATAATGGAACAAACTACATTCGCAAATTTGGCAGAAGTTTATTTTTGGATATCTAGACATGTCATCAAAAAAGGCATTAAGAGTCAGGGGTGGAAAAGAGGAAAAGTAAAAAACGGTGTCACTTGCAGGTAAGTCTTTTAAACAACAATAGTTTGTTTAATTTCTTACAGCCACAATAACCACAGCCACGTTTTGATGATGCGTTTAGTTTTTGAAACATGAATATTGACAAGTTATTTTTATAAAATAAAGCAAAACTGACAAGTACTCAGAAATTGTTTATTTCTGTCAGGGGTGGTGCTGGGATTTGGGGGGGAGGGGGGACACCAAAATGGCTAGCGCCGGCCCTGGATGAGAGAATACAACACACAAACTTCCAATACGGTCAATAGTACTCGACATTGCGGTATTTGTCGTACTTGGAAGCTTTCTTTTCCCCGTAAACATTTTTTTGGAGTCCTCTGCGTTCTTGTCAACCAAAGTACGTAAACATGACATTAAACTAAATTCTGACGACAGTAACTGAAAATGGACGCCGTTTAGAATTGCCTCATTTTTTTGCAACTATTAAAGCTTTTACTTTTCTTCATTTGAAGCGTACACAATATGTCAGCCAAAAGGCAGATTGAAACAGGGAAATGGCAGACACGTAGTTATCGGAAAAGTGTTTTGTTTTGTCCTGTACCAGTCAGATAAAGATCGGACTCGTGCATCATCGGTGCCTCTTCTGTTGATCCCAGTCAGTACAAGAGTGAAAACATCCTTTCCGAGAGGAAAAGCTCTCAAGTGCTGTCCTTTTGTCTAGTTGTGATGAAACTGCTACTTAAGCACACATTTTTCTTTTGGAATCGCCACAAACATTGAGCAAGTTTAATTTGGGACATCTGCGATGATCAAATGTAACCTCAACTTTTTTGCTCAACCCGTGTAGTTAAGTTTACTTCAGAATCACTGTAAATATCATATTTAGCTTGCTCATGTTTGTGTTTGGTCAGCAGAGTGAAATCTCAAAGGTCACAATCCAGAATGCTTGTTGACCTGCGGTTCACGTGGTGGGCAAAACTGTTTTTTTTCCGATAAGGGAAACAAAAGAAAAAAAGAAGAAACATTCCAGTACCAAATGGCTTTCACCAATCATAAAAGTCTTATTCACGCTCTAAATATTTCCAAAGTACGATTTTAACATTCTTAACAGTCAGACAAGCACAAGAATATTATTATTTTAAGATGTAAATCCAATTTTTTTAAAAAATGCAGGTCATAACTTGGAGGCAGAATCAAAGGAGATTCGGAGATGTGCCTCACGCATTTCACAAGTTTGATACATGGAGCCAAAACGTATTTCGTGGCCAAATCAAAATTATTAGATGTTGTGAATGCATTCCAGAACCCCGAATCTGCAACAAGTTTTTGGTTACATGCCTTTGCTGGGGAAAAAAAAACCCAGTCCCGTGTTGACAAAAACGAAATGAAATAGTTTTATAAATTAGGAAACATGGCTGGCTAATCTTTCTGTGAGCATTTAGCTCCTTGCAAGTGTTTTACATTGTGTATTTGTGTTGGAAAATGTGGGGACCCTTGACTGGAGTGAAAAAAGACGAGACAGAAAACCACATCCATACAAGTTCGGGGATTTCGCAAATGTATTTTTTTTTTCCCAGCACCCCCCCCAAAAAAAAACTCACGTAAAGTTTTCGTGGCATGTCAGGTTGAACCTATCCCTCCTCTGTGGTCCTTGGCAGCTGAACAACCAATACAGAAAAGTACACTGGGAAAGGTTTCAGGGGTCACATGTTCCCAAACAGTCCCTGCGACTTCCAGGAAACACGGGACTCTACTTTTTGAGCCAAAAAGTCAACAGCACGTGTATTTGATACTTATTAAATGTCAGGTTTTTGTGCAACAAAAATTAGAGCAAGTTTTTTTCCACCATTAATTATTGTAAAACTTTAAGAATTAAAAATTAGGGTCAGGGTTCCATTTAAAAAAAATAAAATAAAAATTACATTTCGGGCGGCCCGGTAGTCCAGTGGTTAGCACGTCAACTTCACAGTGCAGAGGTACCGGGTTCGATTCCAGCTCCGGCCTCCCTGTGTGGAGTTTGCATGTTCTCCCCGGGCCTGCGTGGGTTTTCTCCGGGTGCTCCGGTTTCCTCCCACATTCCAAAAACATGCATGGCAGGCGGATTGAACACTAAATTGTCCCTAGGTGTGAGTGTGAGCGTGGATGGTGTTTCGTCAGTATGTGCCCTGTGATTGGCTGGCAACCAATTCAGGGTGTCCCCTGCCTACTGCCCGAAGACAGCTGGGATAGGCTCCAGCACCCCCCGCGACCCTAATGAGGATGAAGCGGTTCGGAAGATGAATTACATTTCCCAAAATATTCCATATGTTTCGCATTTTTGGTCACAATTTCCTTAGCGGTTGCTGTTAGATGACGTTTATCAGCTCAGTGTTTGTGTACGTGAAGAATGATGAGATTGTTCTATATGTTTCCCAAGTGTTGCGCTTCTTTGCTATAACTCAAATGAATGCCCCAGAATGAATATGCAAATTATCGGCGGCCATTTTGCGTATTGGTTGTTAACTAGCGAATTGGCAGGCTAGCAAAGAAACAGGTGAGAGAAACTGCAACATTTTATGAACTCAGCGCTATATAAATCAGGATGTATTGTATTGTATTGTACTTAGTAACTTTCAAAGTAGCAGCAGCAACAAATACGAGAATCTTGATTGACATATCGTGTTTCTATTTGTATAATCCAACCTGAAACCTCGTTTTTCGCCAGCGACACAGACTGTAGCAGATACCAAAGTGTTTGTTGATTGCATCCCTTCCATTCAGTGAGCAGTCTCCGTTGACTGTCTTAAAGCTGAAACCAAGTAATCACTCCCATCCGTTGTGAGGAGTGTGGATTCAGTACAAGGGCTAAACATTGTGAAGTTTGCTCAAGTTGATTGATGACAGTGTGTTCCCCCCGCTCCCACCCCCCGGCCCCCGTCAGCATTAGATTGTGAAGGGTGTGAACAGTGTGGTCGTCACAGCGGAGGACAGGATGTGCTGATAAGGGAGGAGGAACCGCTCCCTGCCTGACTCGGTTTCCTGAGAAGAGCCTGGCAGTCTGCCATTGTAACCCCTCCCCACTAACGGCACCAATGAAGTCGTCCAAAGCTGAGATGGTGGGACTATTTCCTTTTTTTTCATTTGAATCAAGTCTTTCCTTGTTATAAAGCACAGGTGTCAAACTCAAGGCCCGGGGGCCAGATCTGGCCCGCCACATCATTTTACGTGGCCCGCGAAAGCAAATCAAACATGTCAACTTCCATGATGCTTGCTAAAATCTCAACCAAAATTTTAAATTCTCATATGTAATAAATAAGAGACATATTGTCAGCGTTTTCTTGTTACCAAACATCTCATTACAGTATTTTATACAATAGT
>CAAKHF010017671.1:12534-24807 GCA_901007745.1 Hippocampus kuda | reverse complement strand
CAGCACTGATTGGACAAGCAATGTAATGTGATCATCTGCAGCCAGCGATGGCCAAGCGGGCGTGTCATAACTAATTGACATCTTGAGTCGTGTGTGTCTTAACCTCCATGGCAGAGGCTCCGTCGAACCCCTGAGACCGATTCACCAAACCCCTAGGGTTCGATCAAACCCAGGTTAAGAACCACTGAGAGATAAAGTACTGCACAACAGTTTTACGCTACCCCAAGCTTTGCAGATTTGATTATTATTTTTCTCATAAAGGAACATTGCAGCTTCCTGAATAATTATGGAACCTTCCTTCTGTTAGTCATCATCCGTAAACCATAAAGCAAGCTGCTAACTAGAAACCGACATACAAACAAACATGCAAACCCTCTTCATCAACAATTCATCCTTAATTAGGATCTGCGTTCCATTGAGTGGCATTCTAGTTGCAGCTACTAAGTGTCCAGTAACAAAATTCATCCATCCATCCATCATTTTAAACATTATAATGTAAATAAGTTATGTATAAAAAAACATCAGTTCATGAAGCACTGGCTCGTTGGGTGAACTCCCATTCACCTTCTGCTCAGGGTGTGGAGCTGGTCCACCTCCACAAGGAAAACCATACTGCTGCTCCTGAATCTGAGAGTCAGGTCAAGTCAAGTCAACTGTATTTATAGAGCACTTTCAAACGTTCCTGATGGTCCTCCTCAGAACCCTTAAAACCCTTGTGCGTTGATTTTTTGTAACGACACATCGGAGAAAAGGCACCATAATGGAATGGTGGCTTTAGAGTGTAATATCAAAGTCATTTCTGAATCCTTTTTTTTCTTGCGACCACTCAAAATGTTCAGTGGCGTCAGACCTATCCATACATATATAGTTTCTATTGACTTATTTAGGTTGGTGCCCTCTATGGACATCAAAGCAATAAAAAGCAGTATTGTGCCATGGGTATAAGTTACTATCATCTGCATGTAAGTAAAAAACAAAAACATTGAATTTGGAATAATCAATATGGACAAGTTAGCGCCTTCAACATGTTAATATATCATGACAACATTTTTGTTTGTTCGTCAATAGCCCTATTTTGGGATGTTTTCCTGCATAAGGGGTAAACATAGACCTTACCAAGGAGGCACACTCTCCTTGATGTACATGCAGTGTTGCATAGTCACCAAGTCAGTCCCACAACATCCAGGGCTGTTTAGACCACTGGACAGATCTCATCCACCCTTGAGATGCCCTGCCACCAAGGTGCGACCCAACCCCAGACACGGCTTTGATAAGACATGTCAGTGGAACTGAGGAGGTCTCTGAAGTATTTACCCCACCGACCCACAACATTCCGAGTCGAGGTCAGCAGCACCCCATCCCAACTTTAAAAAGTCTTGGTAGCACCCGGGGTCCCTCTCCTAAGATGCCGGATGGAGAACTAAAATTTCCTCGGAGCCATGTAGAAGCAACAGGTTCGGGGATTATTGCCGCGACAGGCATTCACCATCTTACAACCACAGGATCCGCTTGACCACCTCAACAATGGATATTCAAGAGTTGTTGTACTTTTAACGATGTGAAGCACATTGAAATGCACAATATAAATAAAGCTGCCTTGCCTGGCCTCACCTTGCCATAAAGCTCCTGGCAACTTGGCTCATCGGAACAGTGGGACACACAAAGCCTTCTCAAGAGGCGTGAATATGAATTCAATTCTTTGGGAAAAGCAACAATTAAAAGCATGCAAATATTTCTCTTTGTTTGAGCCAAAGTGAGGTGGGAAAACGGCGTATGCACGTGTTATCATCAGAATGGTACCACCTCTGCCTCAATTTGAGACAAGATAAACTCCAAATGTGGAATAGCATTTACTACTGCTGCTTTGTTGTCACACACAATCAAACATTTGTGTTTGTTGTCATCAGAATCTGTTTCCCATCCTCCACCTTCATGTCTCCTTCACTACTCTCCCCTTTAGGCCGACGTAAAGAAAGTGGTGAAAACACGATGATGCTCTCTGGTAAAGATTCCGTCGCTGTCTGACTCACAGCTAGATGACTAAACTGTCTTCATTCCTTTCACTTTTTGCCTGAGTTTGCACTTACTCATCTTCCTTAACTGCCATCCCTTCCTTTTATCTCTCTGCTTGTGAGATTATCAGAGGTCAGAGGGTCAGAGGTGGCTCTCCCGTTAGACAATACAGGCAAATGCTATGAGAACTGCAGCCTCCAGGAGACACCTCAAAATCATTGGAGGGGGGGGGATGCACCTTCAGAATACAGTAATCGTCAAGTCAAAGAAATGGGTATCATTAATTGCATGTTGTTTTATAGCTGTTCCAATTAACATAAAAGTGGATTAATGTGTTTACCTCACACAAATATCGTTGTATCTTACAAAAATATTCAAAGTAGTAAGTCAGATTTGTGATGATGTAATTTTTCTTCCACTTATTGGCAATAGCGTTTCATCATGGTGACAATTAGAGGACAGTTTTCTTTTCAAATTAAGAGTAGTTTAATTAGAATACGAAGCAATATTATTATTATCTTTCATATTGCAAAATTGTGGTAGGAATGCCTTTCCGCATTGTCGTATGTCTTTATTTTGTTAAGTTTTACCCAAATGCACATTGTCATTAGTGACACAGCTGTCCACAAAATGATGAAAATCGTTGATGTTACATGAACGATCTTCTTCTAAAGAGCAAGTGACTTGGAGTCACTCAAAGTGACAAGATGGGCAGTTGCTCAGTTCTTGGCTTTCAAAGGGATCTGGGAGTGTCCACACAGACCCCTTTGATAGCGGTCGCAACTTAGCTCTCAGTGTTAGATGCAAACCTTGTGCATTCCCCTCTCAAAACAATGAAAAGGTGGTGGTGCTTCACAGTCCAAATGACTCTTCCACTGTTCTCCTGTTTAAACATATTGTATGTTGTTTGCAGTGCAGTGCAATGCCTTACTGAGAGTAAGTCATACGTTGAAGTGTCTGATGCATCCAGATTGGAATTTCCCAAGGACATGGCTTTTTAAATAAGGGACATGCATTTATCATCAATTGCTTAACTCATTATTAACATGATCATTTTGACACCCCTAATACGAGATGATCTGTTATTCTATTTTAAGGTACAACTCTTATGATAACATTTTGTTTTGCTGTCATTCTCTCGTGGTGTCAGTTGGTCAGGACAACTCTGACATGGTTGCCGACCTGCTTAAGGAGTTGTCCAATCACAATGAGCGCTCTGAGGAACGTAAAGGTGCCCTGGTGGAGCTTTTGAAGATCACGAGAGAAGACAGCCTGGCTGTGTGGGATGAACATTTTAAAACTATCCTTCTCCTCCTGCTGGAGACACTCAGCGATAAAGATGTAAGTAGCCTAATGTTTTATTCTTATGACGCCATTTTGAGGTCACTTGGCAGCAATTATCCTCCCTTGAATCGTGCACTTCGAGGGTCCGAATTTAACCCTTTCATGCACCCTGTGACCTGATAACATGATACGCTGTTCACTGTAGTAACCGCTATGCCTGAAAGGGTTAAATAAAGACGTCTTAACTCCTCATGACACAATTGAGTCGATCTACTCATTAAAATAAAACATAAAGCATCTTCCCTAGTTGTCGTAAGCCTTACAAATGTTTGATGTGAAGAAGAAGACTTTTAAGAGGTTTAGGAATACTGTACTCTGACGCACAGGATAAGAATTAAGGAGAAGGTATTGTCTGTGCTCCTGAGACTACAGTATATTCTCCAGGGAATTGGTAACAATGACTTATTGAAACTTTTCTTTTGTACATGTTGAATTTGAATGGAAAAAAAAGTGAAAACAGCAATGCAATGAGTAAAAAAAAAAAAAAAAGACAACTCATAAATCAGGCGGCCCGGTAGTCCAGTGGTTAGCACGTCGACTTCACAGTGCAGAGGTACCGGGTTCGATTCCAGCTCCGGCCTCCCTGTGTGGAGTTTGCATGTTCTCCCCGGGCCTGCGTGGGTTTTCTCCGGGTGCTCCGGTTTCCTCCCACATTCCAGAAACATGCATGGCAGGTGGATTGAACACTCTAAATTGTCCCTAGGTGTGAGTGTGAGCGTGCATGGTTGTTTGTCTCTGTGTGCTCTGCGATTGGCTGGCAACCAATTCAGGGTGTCCCCT
This sequence comes from Hippocampus kuda, assembly GCA_901007745.1. Lineage (NCBI taxonomy): Eukaryota > Metazoa > Chordata > Actinopteri > Syngnathiformes > Syngnathidae > Hippocampus > Hippocampus kuda. The sequence continues at coordinate 20,670 of CAAKHF010017671.1, read as the reverse complement.
GCCTACTGCCCAAAGACAGCTGGGATAGGCTCCGGCACCCCCCGCGACCCTAATGAGGATGAAGCGGTTCGGAAGATGAATGAATGAATGAATGAATGAATGAATGAATGAATGAATGAACTCATAAATCAAGTCAAGTCAAGTCAAGTCAACTGTATTTATAGAGCACTTTCAAACAGCCATCGCTGCATACAAAGTGCTGTACATGGATCAATTGAACATATATAATAAACAGTAAAACAAATCGGTAATAAAGATGGTAGAAAGCACCAAACAGTAAAACTGAGAAAAAATCAAAGTCATGCTGAGTCGAATGCCAAAGAATACAAGTGAGTTTTGAAGATGGGCAGCGAGGAGGCTTGCCGAATGTTCAGTGGGAGGTCATTCCAGAGAGAGGGACCAGCAACAGAAAAAGCTTGATCCCCTCTGAGCCTCAGTTTAGTTCTTGGCACTTCTAATAATGTCTGGTCCGCAGACCTGAGGCGCCGGGCAGGTTTGTAGGGTTTCAGATGTGATCATGTGCATCTCTGAAACCACATGAAAATTGAAAATAATGAAAGTGAGAAATATGTTACTATATACATCTATTTGCAATAAGATCATGATTTCAATTGAGCTGTCTTGTCCTAGTGGCTTTGAGCAATGGTTTTGGAACACTCTTAAGCCAAGCTTTCAGAATTACCTTTGGGATCAGTAAAGTATCAAACTGAACGCTCATAACTATTGTTTTTTAGAGACTGTTCTTTGGACTTTTTAAAGAAGGTGATTATTTCTATTTTCTGTTTCTGCTAGCATACTATCCGAGCCTTGGCGCTGCGCGTGCTGAAAGAAATATTAAAGAGTCAACCAGCCCGGTTCAAGAACTACGCGGAGCTAACCATCATGAAGACCCTCGAGGCCCACAAAGATTCTCACAAAGAGGTACATTGCCCCACACAGAATGTGTCATGAAATATGATTAGCTCTAACCTTTCTTCGTACATCTCTTAGGAAAGTAGCAACACATTTGAAATTTATAGCCAAACCTCAATTACATAGAACGTTAGTCTCTGATAATATTTATGTACAATTAAAAAGAAAAACCCACCATAGAAAAAAATAATCCAACACACAAAGAGTCAAAACATCCATCCATCCATGCATTCATTTTCTAATCCGTTTATCCTCACGAGGGTCGTGGATGTGCTGGAGCCTATCCCAGCTGTCTTCGGACAGTAGGCGGGGGATACCTTAAACTGGTCGCCAGCCAATCGCAGGGCATACTTTTGACAAACAACCATTCATACTCACACTCACACCTCGGGACAATTTCGAGTGTTCCATTAACCTGCCATTCATGTTTTTGGAATGTGGAGAGGGGGGGACCGGTGTACCCGGGGAAAAACCACGCAGGCTCGGGGAGAACATACAAACTCCACACAGGAAGGCCGGTGCCGGAATCGAACCCTGCACCTGTGCACTGTGAGGCCGACACACTAACCAGTCGACCACCGGGCCGCCCGGCCAAAACAATGCATAAACAAAAAGCGTTTGCAAAAGACAAAGTTCAATGGGAACACTGAGAATATACAAACAAAATACCAAGAGTCCAATTACACGAAAACAGGGATCAAGAGCAATAATAAAATAACGAAAATACATACCAACAAGGATCTATGAACAAATCGAAAGCAACTACGAATAGTATCGAGAAGTCTAGAAAGTAACACTTAGAGCACAAGAGAAAGCAAGGTCAATTAACTGATAAAAGCCTTGGCAACTTGGCAGTCCTTAAGTACTAAGCCAGGCTTGATTGGAAACATGGAACAAGTGCGCCTGCTGGAGCTGAAACGCAAACAAACACACAGAACATGACACATGAACAGTTATAATTAATTTTCATTCTAATTAAAATCTACCCCGATGGCCCTGTCAAAATTTACCTTTTAGAATGCGCTTCAGCCCTGTCATCTATACATGTACATATGTGTGTATGTACCTAGCATTGGGCCACTTCACCTATTTGGTTGGCCATGCTTGGATCTCCAACTGAACAGCTGCGCAAACTGTACTACTCAGTATTTTTACAATGGCCTCGTTTTGAAAAGAAAATGCATTACAACGCTTGCACAGTGAGGCGATTCATGACTATGCCGTGGTAAAGGAACTAATCTCAGGTCCCCTTCAAATGACCAAAAAATGCCATCAAGAGAATTGTGCGTAATATACGGACAAAGATGACGTCTTTCTTTTACTGTTTTCTAATGTGATTTTCAGGTGGTGCGTGCAGCTGAAGAAGCCGCGTCAACACTGGCTGGATCCATCCATCCCGAACAATGTGTCAAGGTGCTGTGCCCAATAGTACAGACAGCAGATTACCCAATCAACCTGGCTGCCATCAAGATGGAAACCAAAGTCATTGAGCGCATTGCTAAGGACTCTCTAATACAGTTGCTGGTGGACATCATCCCAGGACTCTTGCAGGTTTGAGATATGTATATATATTTTTTGCACCGAAATGCCCATCTTAGTCAGCCGTTTCCTGTCCTGCTGTCGTGTGTATAAAGGGGTGTTCACACGGCACACATTTGCTCCGGTGCTGCACCAATGTATTTTATTGCGATATATCTTACACCGGAGCAAATTTTGTTGAGCGTTCACACGTACAAAGCCAATGAGCGTGTTAGCCTCGGTGACAGTCCAGTCTCCTACAAAAGGAAAGATGATGTTTGGGGACTACCACCACCTCCCCCCCCACCCCTGTTCTAGTTGAGATGGTATAACCCAAGAGGCAAGATGCCGCTTGCTACTGTTATTGCCAGTTGCCATTCTACTGTTATTGCCAGCCATCATGTCTTGTGCCGTTATTAGACAAACAGATGATGGAAGTACAACAGAGCATGAAAGCAACGCATTCTAGCTGTACGTAATCAACTCTTCTCATGCGTAGCAAGGCTACTCCCCCGCAAACGAGCATTTGCTCCGGAGCAAATTTAACCCACCTCAGGGAGGTGGTTTAAAAATTTGCTCCGGAGTAAGCTGTTTTCAGGGGCTACACCGGTGTAACTTTGCACGTGTGAACGCTCTACTGGGGTAGCCCCGGCGCAGCACCGGAGCAAATGTTGCCATGTGAACACCCCTTAAGACACTGAGTTGGCACTCAAGTTTTTTGCCAGATGCCAGTGGTCTATCAAAAGAGAAGTTTACGTGGTCACATAACGCCACCAGCATTGACCAGTGGGTGAATTTTCTCACTTGTGCTGAAAACAATTGTCTTTGACGGGCCACACATCAAGTGATGGCAACTTCTGTTTGAAGGGCACATAGAAAGAAAGGGTTTACTGTCACACCTTGAGTCACATATTTACCAGGAAATGCGGTTTGAAAATGGCATTTACTCAGCAAAGAACTCAGCATTGGCCTCTCACATTTTTGTCATGAGAGTTTTGCTCATCTTGCAGAACCATTTGGAAAATGATGCAAGCAAAAAACAAAACATATTTTCAAACAACTACAAAGCGTTCCAGTATTGACAGCTCCAAATTACCTAATTTATTTGGTGTTTTTTTTTAAATGAAGTTTGAAAGGCTAATGATGATGTTGAAGTGTCTAAACGCTTTAAAAAAAATCAGAAATATGCATAGTTAAGAAAATGTTTGTTACGATTTTTTTGTTTGTCCCATTTTGTGTACCATATTTTCTGCACTGTAAGGCACTTTGGAGTATGTGAATGGCCTATTTTTTAAAACTGTTCATATATAGAGCACACCGCATTATAAGGTGCATAGAATAGAAACGCCAATAGTGGCTGCATTTGCGGTATGAATCCACTAGATGGAGCTATGCTCAAGGCAATTCAATCCAACACCATACAGCTGTATTTATATACAGCTTTCACAACTGATGCAGCTGTAACAAAGTGCTTTTCAGAACATTTAAAATACTACGTCCAAGAAATCAGAATATTGATCCATACACAGTATAGGGCGCATCGGATGATAAGGCGCACTGTCGGCTTTTGAGAAATTTTAATTCTTTTAAGTGTGTCTTATAGTACGGAAAATACGGTAGCTGTCTTGATGCAAGCTCCAAGTATTTTGAGCACAGCAGAGAGGCATACAATATTTTGACTGAAGGAATTCTTTTTCCCCTAGAAATGTTTGTATATCTTCCGTAACTTCCCACAGTCTTAGTTGTCCTTGTTTGTAATGTATTTGTACAGCGTGGCGCTACTGCCTGATACCTATGTCTCATTGCAGGGCTATGACAACACAGAGAGCAGCGTTCGCAAGGCCAGCGTCTTCTGTCTGGTGGCTATATACTCTGTAATTGGAGAGGAGCTCAAACCCCACTTGGCACAGCTCACTGGCAGCAAGGTACTGACCACTACCAGAAACTGTTTACGTGGACATCAGTGGTGGGTCGTGCATTTCGGACCTGGGCCTTCACCGGTCCCCACTTAAGTGACCTAATCCACCTCTCAATCCCATCACTATCAAGTTGTTTTACGAAATGCAGTAATGCATGATGCAATAGAACTCCTCTACAAAGAAATCATGTTTGGAGCCAGAAATATTTCACAACAGGGGACTTTTCACAATAGCAAATTTTATCTCAGACTTAAACACAAACACACACAAAAAACATATGTGTACCTTTAATTTTTATTCCAATAGCGCATAAGTATGAGCATACACTTATTTGACACTTCATATAGCTAGCGTAGAAAGAAAAAAGGGAAAGAAATTGCAAAATTTATGATCAGCATTCACTTTCACTTCCATCAATTTCTTGCCCCTCTTACTTTTTTTGCTTGCTCCATCTTTCATCTTTATGACTTTTTTCCTGTCTTCAAGCATTAAAGCTTTTCTTTTCTTAACTTGTGAAGAGCCTTGGTCTACAAAGGTCCATTTTGTAGCCATTTTATACCAATCAATGCAACGTTAGTGCTGTGTCTGAAACTACTCGTGAAATTTCTAACCACATGCTAACAATAACAAATGCTTCCTGTACTACTGCGCATGTGTAAACCAGTTGGAGGTTGCTGTTGCTGTTTCCTAGCTAAGCAGGAGGAGTCGCTATGGCAGGCTGAGGTTGGATTAGACTTTTGCGGAAGGCTTGTTTTCGTTGTAGTGAACCTCATTGCGAGGCAAGGGTGGAGAAAAGGATTTCATATTACGCAACAGGGGGACATTTCGTTGTAGGCGGAGCAGAAAAGTGGGAATGGCTTTCATGCATGACAATTTTTTCACACTCGGGGGTATTTTCGCCCATGTAGGTTTCGTTGTAGAGGAGTTTCACTGTACTTCATGGAGATATCGTAGCAAAGTAAATATTTTGGTTTCATGACAACACCAACGTGAACGCTTAAGAGACTTGACTTAAAAGTGTTGTGGGAGTTAACCACTGTAATTCATTCATTCATTCAACTTCCGAACCGCTTCATCCTCATTAGGGTCGCGGGGGGTGCTGGAGCCTATCCCAGCTGTCTTCGGGCAGTAGGCGGGGGACACCCCGAATTGGTTGCCAGCCAATCGCAGACCACTGTAATTGAAGATTTTAAAAAAATGTCTCATATTAATTCATGGATCATTTGTTTCATTTTTCCATCCTCCTAACCTATATAACCAAAACATTTCGGATATAATTTATTGTAATACAGATTCATTTAGTGCTTGTGTAACAAATAAATGGGAAGCGGACCATGGTTTGCTAAATCGTTCAGCCCTAAATTGAACCCTATCTTTCTGATCAGAAAACTCTTATGAGTGTACCTTGGTGAGTTGCTGCATCAATGTGTTTTGTCTGTGTTTTTTTTTGTTTTTTTGCAGATGAAATTACTGAATCTGTACATCAAGCGGGCCCAGACCACAAACAGCAATAGCAGCAGTTCCTCCGATGTCTCCTGTCACAGTTAATGGAGGGACGGTTCACTGGAAATACTGCAGACGAACCTTGCCAACCATCTCGTGGTCCCAACGGCTTCAAACGCCACCTCTTCTGGAAATCACATCATTTTATTGCAGTTTTCTCACGATTAACTGGCTTATTTTTACTCTTCCGCCCAGCGCTCTTGTTCTGACAACTTTGGAATGTAGTGTGGGTGAGGAGAGATTATTTTTATCTCTCCTTTCCCCCTAATGAATCACATTGCGATCGTTATATGAGTGTGCACCGTTCTCTCGTTTCTGCTTTAGCGATCAGATTTAGCGAAATCTATTCGGCGAATGACACGCATTAACATTTGGGTGGGATAAAATTAATTGAATTTAAAACCAATCCTGCACTATGTAATATAAATAAATAGTACTGTATTATAATTTCAGGTAGTATTTAAAGTAAATTCGAATCAAGAGGAGACTGCATTGAATGTTTTGTTTTTAATCTCATTTAAATTGCAATTAGCTACAATCCGCTGTGTAAAAAAAAAAATATTTAAAAAACGTTTTATGTTCAACATGCTTTTCTCAAGCTTGTTTGCGCGGCAGCTGTTGGGCTGAAGTCGCTTGAGTGGCAAGACAGTTTTAAGCTTTGTAAATACTGCAAATGTCTTTTGTAGGTCCGAGTTGGGCGAGACCAACAATCTGGCGCTGTAGCCATGTTCTTGTCATGCACACAGTAAGGTTTTTTTCACGGCAACTCCAACGAGGGTCTGGCATGTATAAAAGTGTAAACTATCAGCTTATGAAAACTGTGAATCTGTTGGCGGGGGTTGGGGGGGACCTGACCCTTGTAAAGATGCAAACAGTATTCTCCTGTATGTAACGACAGCCTCGAAGATAATCGGAAAACCCCACCACAAGTTAGTTTGTCTCGAGACTTTTAGACCACTGCATTTCTGCGGAATATAAGTTGCCTCCGTCAGTCTTTTGCACGTTAGCCTGCTTTGAACTTGCAGCACGTCGTCATTGTGCTGTGCGAAAAGCACAGTGGCTGCTCAAGTGCACTTGCAACATTGTACTGCTCAGTGCTTCAATATAGGCCAGCGACCGTTTTCGTCTCACATTTGGTCGACACAACATTCAGACAGATTGTTTTCATTTGCAGCAAGGTGTCGATAGGTATGGAAAAGCTTTAAATTTTTGGAGTTCAAGTACTTATCTTGGGTGAAATGTGATTATATCAAATACGATCCACTTTTCAAGATGGCAAAAGTGGTACTGATTTAGGATTTGAAATTAAGCTGCTGTACAAAGCCTCTCTACTTGATGTGCTGAGCGATTTCACTGAGAATCCTTTGCAAAGCAGGCCCCTTCTTCAGACTCAAGTCAATGAATGTATATAATTACCCTTTCTCCACAACGCACGAATTGTTTTAGAATGTCACATTAGTTTTGAGGTACTGAAAGTAGCCCTCATCCAGGCCAATGTCTGATACTTCTTTAATTTGACATCTTTTTGACAGTTTAAATAATGGTCAAGTCCGTTAGTTGTCCAATGGAAAATGTGTCAAATTTGTTTCTGCTGTTGCGGGGGATTTAATGAGCACTACGTCCATACACAGATGAGACAGTATTCCGATTGCAAACAATTAACTTTTGTTTGTGCTTTGTTATTTTGCCATGCAAAATGTGTTTCGCATATTTATTTTCCTTTATAATATTTGATCTTATTTTGTCAACCTCGACAAAAGGATGCTTTTGGTTCACAGCCCCCACTTGATCGTCTTGCAACAATAAAAATTGTTTGCTCGGGTAATGAACAGACTTGATGATCTGGAAATTCTCTGGCTGTTTTTTCGTGTTGCTCAACTTGCAAGCAAGTTTCTAAGCGTGCTGAATATTGCTCTTTGACTCAAACTAGGTTACTTGCAGCAGCAATGTCTACATAGCCATTTCCAACCATGCATCCATCCTACCATTACACTCTTATTGTTGTGACACCCGCCTGGAACGACATTTCAACATTAACCAAGTGAGTAGCAAAATAAACGCTTTAAAGTTTTCATTAATTTCTCAATGCGGAGATGGCATCGCGCTGTAAAACAAACTTCCAAAAAACTAAAAATCCTCACACATATATATATATATATATATATATATATATATATATATATATATATATATATATATATATATATATATATATATATATATATATATATATATATATATATATATATATATATATATATATTTATGTATATGTTGCTCTATG
>CAAKHF010017671.1:0-12461 GCA_901007745.1 Hippocampus kuda | reverse complement strand
GGTACACAGAGACGAACAACCATCCGCACTCACACGAGAGACAATTTGGGGTGTTCCATTAACCTGCCATGCATGTTTTTGGAATGTGGAAGGAAACCGAAGTACCCAGAGATAACCCACGCAGGCACTGGGGAAACATGCAAACTCCACACAGGAAGGACATAGCCGGAATCGAACCCTACATCTTTGCATTGTGAGGCCAACGCGCTAACCAGTCGTGCACCGGGCCAGTCAATGGAGATGTGCCTCAGAATATTGTTTGCTGCCTAGGCAAAATTCATAACCACCTACTGTAACTCCACAAGCTTTCCCCAAGGTTCTGCTCAAAGTAATGTGCTTCTTTTGTTCACATACAGAGATAAAATTCCATACACATCGTTAAACAAAAATGTGTCACTTTTTATGTGAAAAAAATTACTTATGGTGCAGTGAAATTTTGGTCTCTGAACAATCCTGATGGTTGACCAAACCCTCATCGTATCATATTACATTATCGACGGGCAAAATGCGATTGAACGATGGTGACAAATCCAGGGACAGAGTCAACCTTAGTTCAGGTCATTCTTGTATTGTCCAGATGAGGGCGCAGCTACTACTGAAATAAAATACTGGACTTGGTATTGCTCCTGCTTTGCTTTTTGAGTGCAGTCAATTGACGGATCAACGATTCGAAGAAATCGTGACAGAATGTCTAAATAAAATGTAACACTTGGAGAACGATATAATCATGGCTGATTTTATCATTAAACAAAATACATACGATCACACTGAATTCATCATAAATTATGTTTTTGCAGTTACGTTTGTGTTACTGGCGCATTCTTCATGGTGTTTCAAGCATGGAACACTTCCTAATGTCGAGTTTGGATAGTGTTGGAAATGACGTACCGGTACCAATGTGGTCATTACAGTTTAGATATCGAAACTTTGATTTGGTAAAATAATAGTACAGAATAAACTCCATTCACAAAATGCTTGCGAGGACAGGCTGTGATGTATAATGTCGTTCAATAAGAGCGCACTGTTAAGTCCTAAGAAGACTTTTTAAAAAATATTTTTTAAATTAATGTATTACATCCTCAAGAGCTAAAATTCTCTTTCTTCGATGGTCAGTAAAGATGAAAATGATCCTGATCATCTTGCACTGTTCAGCCATGAAGTGCAGCTGTCTGTCAAATTAACAACAGCTGTGGAAAAACTGAGTAAGCTTAAAAAAAAAAATCAAATCAAATCATCCATCATTTAGATTAATTAATCGTTAAAGTTGATATCCAGTCAATAATTTACATATATCCATATTGCTATTTTTGAGTGCTTTTGTCTGGGAAGGGCGAGTAACTTGCCATCAGAGTTTCCAATAAAAAATCTATTGCAGCACAGAGATTATACAATAAGGATGATAATGAAAGAAAACCATCATTTTGAAGTGTTTGGGGACATGCCGATGAAGTTTCAATAAATTTGTACAATGCAGAAGAATATTATCCATCCAAACCAGTAGAATGTGTGCCCCCGAAAAATGAATGGATGGCACAACACACACGCACACACACACACACACACACATTAGACTGTTGATTGACTTTTTGGAACAGTTCCACACAATTTCCTAAAATTAAATTCACATCAATCGTAAACAAGCAGCAGCGTTCTGGACCTTGCACCGTGCAGCCCACTGACACCCACTCCTGCCTCCTGTTGCTAGCTCTGATTTTTACACATTGATGATAGTACAATGTGGCATTTGTGACTCTATTTTAATGTGGATGTTGTGCAGTATTGACAAAGATGTCTTCCTCTGAGAATGGACGAGATTTACTGGCCCCACATCCTTTCTGATCTCCTTTTACTGTGACAACCCCTCAACCCTTGGGGGTCATTAAAAAACTCCAGAATGGTCCGTATGGCTCCAAGCCCATTTCACATTGCTTGTTTTCCTTCCAAATCGCTATATTTATCAGGGACAAGATGCCAAGGCCAAGTCCAAGCATACATATTCCTCACAGTTCACACCAATATCCCATTCCATTCCAGTTGTAGGTCTTAAATGCTGTTTGTTTGTTTTTTTGCATTTTCAAAAACACAGCATAGATGAAAAGGAAAACAAACAAAATAAAGAGCTGGGATTGCGACATTCATTGCCATGATGTGGCCTGAGTGACACAGTGGTCCATTGGTTAGCACGTCCACCTCACAGTACAGAGGTGCAAGGGTTCTATTCCACCTGTATAGAGTTTGCACGTTCTCCCCATTACTCGGGTTTGTGTGCATCATCATGTGAGATAGCTACCAGCCAAGAAACAAATAAACACAGCTTCAAAGCAAAAATGTACACTATCAAGCAAGAGTTCCCTTTTTTTGTGCCTTGCTAAGCCATTTTGCATTGGATTGGGCTTTTGGGCGACCTCGCAGCAATGATTCTTCATTTAAGTGGGTATTGATTTTCTTGCAAGGTGCAGATTTGCACAATCAAGAAAGACAATCCAACTGAATGGTAAACACATCAAAACAGCTCATTATGGTATTTGGGATGAGTACTCTGCCCACCTCCCAAAAAAAATGTCAACAGTTGATCATCGGATGTTCATTTCAACACCAGTAGACCTCACAGTCTGTGTTATGTACTGTGTTACCTACCTAAAATGTAAATGCTGAGTGGGATACAACAAAAATAAATAAATACGACAGTCTCAAAAAAGTGAAAAGTAAAATAATCTTTTTTTAAGATGGTAAAGATGAGAAAAGTGGTAGGTGTTTGTTGCTCAGGTGTGCACTGAGTCACGTGACTCACCTCGCAGACAAGAAGCAGAAACATCCTTCTCGGGAATGCCAATCTGTACAACATTGCTGCTTATTGGGCTTGATATCAATGGGTCTTTACTGGTCCGTCAGTGTTGGAGTTCAAGGAACGTGTGACAATAATATCTCACATTTTACATCAGGAGTAAGGAGTTGTCATTTTATTCGTAACCGAGTTCAGTAACGCGTTACAATTCGAGCTGGCATGCAGAAGGAAATCCTGAATAAACACTCTAGGGGCAGCCTATGAAGGAAAGACAACGCTTTTAAAAGACTAGAAGATGATGTGTTGAAAACAATAGAAAAAGACATTTTGGTTTGGAGAAAGCAAGCTGGGGCGGCCCGGTGGTCGACTGATTAGCCCGTTGACCTCACAGTGCAGAGGTCGTGGGTTCGATCCCGGCTCCAGCCTTACTGTGTGGAGTTTGCATATTCTCCCGTGCCTGCGTGGGTTTTCTCCGGGTACTCGGGTTTCTTCCCACATTGCAAAAATATGCATTGCATGTTAATGGCACACTGAAATTGTCCCTAGGTGTGAGTGAGCGTGGATGGTTGTTTGTCTCTGTGTGCCCTGCAATTGGCTGGCAACCAGTTCAGGGTGTCCCCCAGACAGCTGGCACAGGTTCCAGCAAGCCCGCGACCCTCGTGAGGCTAAGCGGATCAGAAAATGGATGAATGATTTCTTTGCCCCTTGTAGGTTTTAGTTTCTTCAAGTGGAAGGGTACCAACAATTTTGTCCGTTTTATAGCGTATGATTATGTAGATTTTCATTGAAGTGCCAGCATCACAGAGATACAACGATAATCGAAACCCTAATCTCTCATCTGTTCCAACTGTGAAAAATGTGAAAATTGTTTTACACTCATAAAATGTTGCTGTGATGAAATTCGTGTTTATCAGAGACAGATGCGTGACAATATGCGTGACAATATGGTTTCTGATAATTTTGGGGGCTCCACACTTTGGAATTAGCTTGTCACTGCATTTACACCACAAATCTGATCTCGGGCCTCAGCAGAGCAATTCAAATGCACCGGCTGTTGTTGTGGAGCTCTGCTGACGTCAATCTTCCAACAGATTTGCCCGACTAACATGAATTGAATTCCTACAGGCGTCAGATCATGATTTACAGTGTAAATTACACCTGACACATTCCTTAAGGCATGCTTCAGGGCAAATTCACAAAGAAGAGAAAAGGTGTCATCAAACACAAAAATGCATTTACTTTTTATTGCCATAATTGTGGTTGTACGCTTATGCCTGTGAGCGCATTTCCCATTCAACAATTCAGTGGCACGAATCCAAGGATAACCACGTCTATTACAGGTAGAAATATATTTTTGAGTTGCACTGACTGTATTCCACCATCACATGGCTTCCAGATTGTCTCTTTTAGTTTGTTTATGCCAAGGTTAATAAATTCTCTCCACAGGTACACTATCCCCAAACAAGGAAAAACTGGATTTCTAAAGCCTGCTTATATTGGGATCAGTTGCTCAAGAAAAATGACAATTGAAGTGTATGTTTGATATTTGAGTATTTATCTGCCAGTGCAAGTGATACTCTCTGTCACCCCCACCCACAGTCTGACGTGAGATGTGTGATAATGCTTTGTCACCTAAAATGGGACACTTTGACACTTTTAGAGTGCTAAAAGCCAAGTTGTCAGATGACTGAGCACGAAGCACTCTGCTGGAGTTGCAAAAAATGTTTTTGTTTGGTAATTTTTTTTTTTAAGATACCCAGTGAAAATGCTGTGTCATTTTTCTTGTCGTAAGGAAATTTTGAACATGTCCAAAAGTAGTTTTGAACAATGGAGCAATAGTACTGTCTGTTGGGCAGTGCCAATTGATCTTAGGCAGATCTTTGCTGTCTTTCGTCGTATTAGTTTGACCAGTTCATTTTATGTCAATCACGAAGAGAGCTGAGATAGGCCCCCGCGACCCTCGAGAGAATAAGCGAATTAGAAAACGGATGGATGGATGGATGGATGGGACTTGGTTTCCACATGAGTTTGTTGTTTTATACAGTTGAAAACAGATAACATAACTACCAAATAATTAAAACTCCATATCATGTTTACATCTTCACAGTACTTTGAAGTGTAGATGTGTGGGCCAATTGGTCAATCATCATTGTAGTTCCAGCAATGTCACATGGGCGACGCGGCCAATCGGATTCATTAACACCGCATGTAACATGTTTTGGTTCAAGCAGATGTAGGCAGCTTAAGTGACAAGCTGCCTGCTCATTCCATCTTATTTACGTTACTTTTCTTTTCACTGTGCTTGAAGGTGTGTTGGGGAAGGGAAAGATACAACCTGCAGGAGAAGGGCCGTCGAGGCCCAGAGTTGGTTACCCCTGCTCGAGGGTTTTCTCATTTAGCCATGTAGGTTGACAGGCAATGAACTTGAATATGTCTTGTTTATTGTTTTGTGTCCATATATTTCTGTCTGTTTGCTGCCATGTAATTTTAAAGGTGGCCCAAAGATGTGGAAGAAGTGGAAATAATTTATTTCCAACACTCTTTTGTCTTCATTTCATTGCGTCTGTCTGGCCTTGTAGCTTCCAGTCTTCTGTGGGTTATTTTTTTGGGGGTCCAAACAGATTACAGCTTCGATGTGTTGCCATGCACATATTATTTTGTCCAATGCTTCGGGTGCAGGCTCCACCACACACACACACGCACACACGCACACGCACACGCACACACGCACGCACGCACGCACGCACGCACACACGCACGCACACACCAGTGAAATTGCTGATTCTTCTTTTAGCCAATGAGATTCTAGATTCACCTGCGAAAACTCTTCCTGTTGGCCCCATGATGAGTGTTGGAAGATAAATGTAACTGTGTTTTTTTTTTCTTTTGGTAATCTCTTCAAATACATGAAATGCTCTTTAATGCCTCACATCGGCCTCCTTCCGATCGTGCGTGTGGATGAGAGTGCAAAGGTGACTATACAGACAATCGTCTGTGACTCTGCAAAGGTGTTTTTAGGATCTGTTTAAGAACACGCTCTGCAGTGTGAAATTAACCCGAGTTATACAGTGTTTTTTTTTGGGCAGAGGATGGTCATTTGACCACAAATGTTATGACTCTGGGTTTTCATGAGAACGTGAATGCAATTCGAATTGAGAAGGATTCGTTCACTGTTTTTGGTGTGACTGACCTGATTGTATTATTGACTTTGTGGGCAGTTTTCAGACAAAAATGATGAAAGAACATAAATATTTTGTGCCCTACTGCTGTTTTGTAAGAGCTGTCAGAAATAATTTTAAGTTTTGAATTGAAATTTTCTAACATGTACAGTATTTAAGGTTGTGAGGCATGGGATGCACTGTATAGTGTTGGTATGAACACTCATTACATTAGTGTTAATCTAAACCCTCAGAAGTCTCCTTATTATTGCTCTGTCAACACTACATTTTGTTGCTATAACACACTCTGAACATTGAACATTGAAAATGTTGAACATTAAACATTTTCGTAACACTTCGTACCAACATTTATTACTGTACTTTAACACGGGGCAGTGTGGATGCATATAGACATTTTGCTGGTATTAAAATTAACACCATAGATGTTGAATTAACACCAGCAGATTTGCTGTGCTGAACAATCCATCCATCCATTATCTGTCGCGGGCTGGAGCCATCACAGCCATCTTTGGGCAGTAGGCACTGTCCACCCTGGACTAAACACCTCATTGAGACTGTTCTAGCAATCATATTGCAAATGAGACGAGGACACTGCAAAACTACCAAGACCTGGTCGCCCGTCTGAACTGTAAGCCCAAACAAGGAGCGCAGAGATCAAGCGATCCAGCCAAGGGGCCCATGATCACTCTGAACGAACTGCAGAGATCCACAGCTGAGGTGTGGGAATCTTACTCCCTACAAATTTGTCTTTTTGGAAGAAAGACATGTCTCAAAGATTTTCTTTAAAACTTTTGTTTTAAGTGTTAAGCCACCTGGGAGACACACCAAACATGTGTAAGACGGTGCTGTCATTAGATGAAACCAAAAGTGAGCTTTTTGGGCTGAATGCAAAACATTACGTTTGGTGTAAAAGTAACACAAATATTTGTGCACTGCACAATTGTGTCTCACTTCAGTGTTGATTCTTCACAAAAAACAAACACACCAAAAAAAATCTAATTTTATGTCTTCATGTTTGCAGTTTGAAATGTGGCAAAAGGTCAAAAAGTTCAAGGGGGCAGGACACTTTCGCTAGCCACTGTATGCTTGAAAGTGTTAATTTCACTCTGCCAAAGAACACGATTTTTTTTTTTTAAGTTGGCATTTTTAGTACATAATTACAGTACTGCGTTGTGAAAATATGACCCACGCCACAGCAGTTGTTCATAGATTGTAGCAGCATCGGCCTACGTTTATGAACTCCCAAATAAGGACACGGCGGGTTCACGTTTAAGGGAAGGAGACTTGCCTATAAGTGTTGTTAATTGACACAAACACAATCTCATGAAAAGGTTGCCACAAATACTGCTTAGGTCACAGTAGCCCAGAGAAAAACATAAGTCGTAAGCTTCAGTAAATAGAGTTACTTACTGAGTTCTCAGAAGTTTCTGATATACGACATAATAACAATGCTAACGAGACACAAGCAGACGGTTTTATTTTCACAGTATGCAGCAGATGTACAGCTATACCTTCATAATAATACCTTGGAAGAAAACTGTTGATTCATTCCATGCTGTGGGATGAGTGGGCGTCCATTCTTTGTGCCAGTTATAACAGGAAAAGGAAAAATATAAAAAGCCTAAAGGAGAAGCTGACCAAGAACTAAGGCGAGGTCATATCCTCCCAGCACTCCATCTTGAAGACATAAGCTTTTAATCAAAAGATCCCCTGGACTTCAATGGAACGGCAGCATTCCTCAACATCCCTCTCATGACGGGGCTCTCAGATCAGCCGCCTGCTATTGTGGCTGGCAATAGAGGATAACCTAAGAGAGGTCATGATTTGGGGTTGGGGCTGACCCTGGACTCCCCCCAAGGAGGGCCACAATGCTGGTCTTCATAGCCCACATCCCTCAGGCAAGATGATCGTAATTCTTCTCTCCTTTGTAGGAGCTCACAATGTTCTGCAGTTGCCGCAGGATGGCCCCGAGTTACGTAGGGGCATTAGGTGACCCCCCCCCCCCAACTCAGACACCGGTCGCATCCTTCTGATCTTGTTCTGCATACAGCTCAATAGAGGAAATCTTTGATGAAAAGACATTTAGCCAAGCCAAGGGAGAAAGTCACAGAAAGCTTAGTGTGCGATTCACTTGATTATGATGACCTGCCCTCTGAGGTCAAAGAGCAGGACATGACACACTCCGTTCTAATAGTATGGCTGCAATTGTATGGACATCATGTTTTCATGCGTACATTCTGATTTGAACAATTAATCGACTTTTTACTCAGTGTGTTCTTAATCTTTACTTGTACCACTAATACTCAAGAACTAATAGGCAGCTTTTTGTCTTTCCATATCCCATTTGCTTCGTGGTTGGGTCCATTGAGGGTGTCCATCTTCCATCGAGTTGATCCTGTGCCTCTGCATGCGTTGTTTTGTCTTGGACTTGATTCGGTTTCCGGGGCATTTGACTTGGACTTGTCTCGGACGGGGCCATTGGACTCGCAAAATATTTTTAGCACTTAACTGACTACAACTATATTTTTATTGCTGAAAATTCTTTTTTTTTCAGAACTCAGAAAACGTCCTCCTTCAAGAGAAAATTGAAATAAATGTTTTAGATAATCAAAATAAACAGGATTGATGAACTTGACCTCAAGGAAATTGGGGACTCAGAGTCTCATTCGAAAATGGAAGAAATTATTTTTTCCCTCAGAATTCTACACATAACTTCCCATAATGATATTGTTTTTATTTCGCAAATGTATTATTATTATTATTACTTAAAAAAATACATGTACATAACTTTTCATCGCCTTTGCCACCAAATTCGAAATTGAACTCGGGTGCATCATGTTACCATTGATCATCCTTGAGAGGTTCCTACAGTTTAATTGGAGTCTGCCTGTGGTAAATTCAGTTGATTGGACATGATTTGGAAAGGCACACACCTGGTCTCTATAAGGTCCAGGTATAAGGACAAACCAAGCATGAAATCAAAATAATTGTCTGTAGACTTCTGAGACAGGATTGTCCTGTGGCACAAATGTGAGGAAGGGTATCGAAAAATATCTTCTGTTTAAAGGTTATGAGCACAGTGGCCTCCTTCATCCATAAATGGAAGAAGTTCAGAACCAGCAGGGCGCTTCGCAAAACTAGCTGCACGTCTAAACTGAGCAATCTGGGGAGCAGAGCCGATGGTCACTTTGTCAGAGCTCTCGCAGTCCTCTGTGGAGAGAGAACCTTCTGGAAAGACAACCATCTCTGCAGCACTCCACCGACCAGGCCTCTATGAGAGTGGCCAGACGGAAGCCACTCCAGGGGAATTGCTCGGCATAAAGCTCTACTGATGTCCTGGACCCCTACTATATTGGTTCGGAACCTCCGGTCTGTGGCCTGATACCTGTCTACAGACCACTCGGTACTGAGTTGCAGTGGGGTATCAGTTGGGTCTGTGGCAGGAGACCACTGATGTACTATTTCCCCCACCAGTTGCCAGCCAATCGCAGGGCACACAGAGACGAACAACCATCCGCGCTCACACTCACACCTAGGGACAATTTAGAGTGTTCAATCAGACTGCCGTGCCAGTTTTTGGAATGTGGGAGGAAACCGAAGTACTTGGAGAAAACCCACGCAGACACCGGGAGAATATGCAAACTCCCCACAGGTGCAGGTTTCGATTCCGGCTCCGGCCTTCCTATTTAAAAAAAAAAAAAAAAAAAAAAGAACAATCAAGAAAAAAGTAGGTCACCTTTAACCTACGGTGGCGCATGACTTGCACCATAGGTCAGTAGTCTGCAGTTGCTGCGAATGATCAAAGCTCTTCCGATATATCGATTATTGATTATTCCCATTCAAGGTTTGTTTGATCTGCAATTCATCTATGGCATTGTCAAAGAATGGGAATCTGAAGCGCCAGAAGCAGCATTTTAAAAAGTTACACGTGTGTAATGATCATGTTGTTTCTGCACTTAACATGCCACAAAATTGGGTCCCTGCCTCCCTGTGTCAGGTATCCCACCACCATGTATGCATG
Source organism: Hippocampus kuda (assembly GCA_901007745.1). Lineage (NCBI taxonomy): Eukaryota > Metazoa > Chordata > Actinopteri > Syngnathiformes > Syngnathidae > Hippocampus > Hippocampus kuda. Next base: position 2,476 of record CAAKHF010017671.1, on the reverse strand, counting down.
CGCGTGTGCATGTGTGTGCGTGCACGTGTGTTACTGGTACTTAATGCGCTGTTAATGAAGAGATATATGTAGAAATACATATCGTATTTTCATGACCAAAAGGCACACTTAAAAATTTTACATTTTCTCCAAAATGGATGGGGTGCTGAACAATGCAGGTTGCCTTGGGTATGCACCAAGTTCCAAAATCTGTGAATGCAATTTTTGGAACAATTCCAATGCTTCATCTTAACATTTTCTTTAGCATAACCGAAAAAAAAAATCCTGGAGATCTATGTAATACCTTTCTATCTCAAACAAAATAGTACCAGTTTGGACAGGCCAAGCTGAGCGAAAAAAAAAGAGGTAGGTATCAATTACAGCATTTTACTTTTACTGACACTAAATTCCTTTTCAACATGTCAGTACACCCGTTTCCGAGCTACTCTTGAATGTGTTTATGTCAATGTTTATGTGTTCTGTTGTATCACTGTTATTTCATGTTAAATGTTCTTTTTTCCAAGTGCAACTGTTGTGAAAGTGCTATAGAAATATAGATGCATTGCATTGTATTGTATCGCGCGTGACACACATTGCAGCAGAGACATGCTGGGAACAAAATTTGACCTGGGAATAGTCATTGACGGCAGCCGTCATTTGGACCGGCCTGGAAATACCCCAGCAATTTGGGATAGTGAACAATTCTCCTGAAATTCCCAATCAAAGTTGCCTCTTATTTTCCATATGTCTGAGCATTCACACAAACTCCCTGAGGCTTCCTTGGACCACCATGAGCAACATCAGAAATTCACACGATGGCCAAAACAGTATCACACATGTCCATAACTTAAGATAAGTAGTTCCCCAATACGTGTGTTTTGCAAAAGTACCGTAAATGAATAAATAAAATAATCGATCAAAAAAAAAAAGCGTGTTTAATTGAATAGAGATTTCTGATATGGGTAAAATGAAGCTTGCGTTTGAAAGAATTGGTTTAGGATTTTATGCCATGTTTTATGTTGTGAATCAGTCCAAATTGACTTTTGTTAAAATTGTTCAGAAATCAATGAAAGCATCTTTTCTAACATATTTTTTTTTGTTTTCACAAATATGGCTTCAATGTTTGCTATTTTGTAAAACAATATATATGAAGTGAAAGTTAAACTATATTAAGTGTTGCATAATGTTATTTCAAATTACCTTACAAGTGTTTTGATTTACAAGATAGAGAGGAAAGAGGTTCTGCACCATGGGAAAATAGTGTTTATCTGCACCAACGAGCATACGCAGCTTATAGCTTTTGCCCCTAAATGTGCGTTGGTGTGGCGCGTTAGTGCCAAGTTTTTCCGAGCTGATTAATTTCTGTTTGAGATTACATTTAATAGAACAGATTCTGGGTTAGTTGGGAGCGTTGCAAAAAAAAACAAACAAACAAAAAAAAAAAGTTTGGCGATCACGTGATAGCATGATCTGGAATCATGATTTTAATCAAAAAGTGCTAATTGTCTAATCTATTATTAGTCATATGTTACTTCATAACGCTTTACTAACGTCACTGACTATTAACTGCAAAATATCATTTCCATTTGGAGCATCAGAGTCTTAATTTTAATTTAACAAGTAATAAGATTGTTACCCCAAAATGAAAATCTTATCAAAATGAAAAGTCGAGTTAGAAATGCCACATCAACCTGATTACAAACCTCAAATTTTGAAATGACATAGAACACATATTGAAAATAAATTATATCTATGAAGCTATACAGATATATGTATATTTTAGATCTATAGCTCTCTATCTGTATATACCCAGTCAGCAAAATTGGTCTGGCCCAGCTCTGGCGCAGACACGGCAGGGCACTCGGCCCACATACCGCAATGAATGACGGTCCTGCAGTGGCCCACGTCTGGCATCCATGATGTGGGCCGCATTCGGCCCAGATCTGAGCCGCATTGTAAAACCATATCTGGCCCTACTCCGGCCCGACGCTGGGCCAGAACAGGTTCCTGATATCAGCCTTAATTCAACCTCAACTAAGCCACATCTTTCATGAGCCATATTTGACCCACATTAAAAAAAAAAAGTCTCAAAAACGACTGTTATAAAAATATGTTTATTGTCATAATTTGTGAACCTCACATAGAACTCCACATACACTGGAAAAATGCACTTTTCTTTATTTAACAGAGAACACAAAGTCCAAATTGGGATGCAGCTTACTCTTGAACAGTATTCTTCTATGCATCAAATTGTTGCGCTCTCCATGCCCTCTTTTCTTCTCATGCTCTCCTTCCTGTCACCATCCCGATCAGGAGCCAGATGTAGCCATCTTTTGATTGTAACATCAATTTCCTGGTCTGAGGCCCAAGATGTTAGGCTGTTTGGTCTCACAGCGGCTGTAAGAACTGTAAGAAAACAAGAATGGACAGTGTGTTAGGAAAACAAACATTTGTACATGTCATGAACAATGAATGGTCAGTAAAAATGACCCTTGAA
>CAAKHF010017667.1:5292-23584 GCA_901007745.1 Hippocampus kuda | reverse complement strand
GGGGGGGGGGGGGGTCGCGGGCGTGCCAGAGCCGACCGGGCAGTAGACGGGCCACACCCTGAACTCGTCGCCAGCCAATGGCAGGGCACACGTGGACAGACAACCATTCTCGCTCAGCATCGCACCTCAGGACTCAGTGTGGACAGAAACGTGAGTTTTGAGATGTCATTCATTTCAAGTGGCCACCATTCATTGAAATAATACGTGGGGGGGGCGGGGGGGGGCGTCCGTTTGTTTCAACCCCGAGCACTGAGCCGCCGCTTGGTCATCGGTGACCGGCAGTTCCTGTGGAGGTCGCCCGGTGGCGATGAAGAGCACGTCTGTACTTGGGCCGACGCCTCGCCACGGGGGAGGCAGAGAAGAAACAGTAGAAGAAGAAAAGACGCGGAAGTGGAAAGAAGACGCCTTGCTTTTGCGTGGCCGGAGGTGCGCGTTGGGCCATGGCGACGGTGGACGTGGAGGACGAGAGCAATTTGGCTTTGGTGTTCCGGGACTGCTTCCCGGACGGCTGGAGGGACCGAGCGGACCTGGCGGCCTACTTGGCGGAACTCAGTTCGTTGGGCGTGGAGCAGCTGGGCCGCGAGCAGGAGCGGCTGGCGGACGAGCGAGCCGCCATCCTGGAGCAGACCCGACGCTTGGCCTTCGCCAACTACCACACTTTCATTCGCACCGCCGACTGCACCGAGCGCATCTACCGAGACTTCGGCCGCGTGGAGGCCGCCGTGTCGCGGCTTCTCGACAAGCTGCCCGCCTTCGGACAGCGATGCCGGTGCGCGTCCAACACGCCCCGCGCCGTCCGACGCTTGACCGACAACGTTCCGTTTGACACCAAAATGAGTTTGGGGTTTTCCCTCGCTCTCGAGTCGGACTGGGCGAGCGACGCTGTCTGAAACGGCGCGGCTATTCGGACAGCGTCGGCCGTTCGCGCCGCAAAGTCCTTCCAACCTATAGAGGGTTCCGTCCTTTGAGCATTTACCCACAATGCACTACCGGCGGCCATATTGGAGGGCTGTTATAAACAAGCCATACACTATTCGTCGATTCGTCCGAATTGCTAAAAGGACGGAACCCTCTATTGATCGAACGACCGACATCGATAGGTTTGTTCGAGCGGATTAGTGACGTCCTTCCAACGGTGTGCTCGAGTCGTTTGAACGTACTGTCATTTGTCTTGGCTGGAATGGACGCAAATGGACTTTGTGCTTTGCCGGGCAGCATCCGTCCGAAAATTGGCACAAATGCCGACGATTGTTTTCCAGAGTCAAAGTGGATGTTTGCAACTCCAGTCGGATTTGAACGGGAACACAAAAGGTCCGCTTTGTGTCCGGAGGCCGACCGCGTTCGCAGCGTAGTTTCTGTCCAGAGGCCGAAATGCGCGAGACTCGGACGACTTGGAGTCAGTCAGGCGAGCCGCGGAAAGTGGAAACGTCGCGTTCTGCGCTCTAAGATGGCGTCGGGCGCTGACGGCGCTTCCTTGTGCGCTTGCTTACCTTCAGGAGCTTTGCAAAGGAGGCCGAGCAGATGTCGGCGAGCCGCCGCATGAACACGCTCACGTTGAACCGCCACACGGAGATCTTGGAGATCCTGGAGATCCCTCAGCTGATGGACACGTGCGTGCGCAACGCTTACTACGACCAAGCGCTGGAGCTGGCCGCGTACGTCCGCCGGCTGGACAAGAAACACGGCGGCCTTCCCGTCATGCAGGTGACGCTGCGGCGGCCGGCGATGCTCTCAACGCTCAGCTCCGTTTTCACCCGTCCGTGCTTTTCGGCACTTTTCGTCGCGATGGAACAGCCGAGCGATGCGCTTGCTTTTTCCGATCCTCACCACCTGATTGATTGATTGATTGATTGATTTTTGCGCCCAAATGCCCAACGGCCCCACTTTGCCAAATCGGCACGCGGTGCACTTTGCCTTCTCCACTTCAATCTCAAGAGGGAGACGATTGATTCTTTTCCTCTTGTCCCCCCCCCATGGGCGTACGGGCCCAAGGTTTCTTTGCCAAGTGGGTTGCCTTCGCTTTGCCCCGCGAGGGAAAAAGAGGCGCGCACAGCTTTTTTTCGAATGCGTCTGATTTGTGTGATATGGCCACATACGTAAGATTGACCACAAAATCCGTCTAAAATGTGGCTCAACCGTATGAGTTGACAGGTATGAAATCATTGCGCGTGTTTGTGGCTCCGGTCGGGCCAGAGTGGAGCAAAGTCGTCGCGCGACAGAATACGGCCGACGAAGAGGCTTCACGCGCACGTTTCATTCACGATGGCCACATTCGCGGCGCATTTGCGCCCGGTGTTGCGGATCCCTCGAACACGTGGATGGATCGAAGTGGGCGTGGCCTCGTGACGAGCGCACATGATTGTGAAACGGTGAAGCGCGCTCATCCGGTCGAGCGCTCGTAGGTCGATCGCTGTTCCGCCGCCGCCTCACCGTCGCGTTGTGTCGTGTCCCATGTCAGGGCCTGGTGCGCGAGGTGGGCGAGAGCGCTCGGCTGATGCTGCTTCAGCTCCTGCAGCAGCTGCGGAGTGACGGGCAGCTGTCGTCGTGCCTGCGCGCGGTGGGATACCTGCGGCGCATGGACGCCTTGGACGAGGGCGAGCTGCGCGTCAAGTTCCTGCAGGCGCGCGGCGCCTGGCTGCGCGCGGCGCTCGACGCCGTGCCCGACGCCGACCCCTACGCGCACATCAGCAAGAGCGCCGAGACGTGCCGCGTGCACCTCTTTGACATCATCACGCAATACCGCGCCATCTTCTCCGAGCGCCGTGCCGCCTCGGCGCCGCAGCGGCCCGACGTCCTCCACGGCTGGGTGCTCGCCCAGGTGCCGTCCGCCGATGCTTTGCCCGCGTCCGCCCGCCGTGCGAAAAAAGGAAAAAAAAGTCCCCCTTCTTGTCATGCCGTCGCGGCCCTGCGATGGACGTTTGCACGCAGTCGTCTTTTATCGGGGAGACGGACGGCCCAGGTCTCCGGGTCTCCGGCCGCGCCGATGTTTTTTTGTTTTTTTTTTCCCGCTCGCCAGTAGCGCGGCGTTTCGGAGCGAGGCAAAAGCAGGGAGCGGTTGAGAACGACGCAACTAACGATGCGAGCGCAATCTGGCCAAGCTCTCGTGCCTCGCGAGCGACGACCCGAAAGCCGACACAAATTCTCCACGCGCGTTTCTGCGGCGACGGGCTGCGGTCCCCGAGAAGGCCTCCCGAGAGCGCCGGATCAAGTATCTGAGGACAGCTTGGGGGGGAAGCTTGGGGTCCGCCGCCCGGAAAATGCGCGGAATTCAAGTCCACCGGTGCGCTCGCTCCATCCCCTGACGGGTGAGAAGGAAGCGTCCCCGTCGGTGGACCTTCAGCTGCTGGCGAGCGCGTGGAACTCGCGATCGGTCGATGGATGTCGCGTCACGCAAAGCCGCCGGACTGGCGATTTGAGCGCCCACAAAGCCACTGAGACGCCTTTTTTGCCCGTGCCCGCAGGTGTGCGAGTTGGCGGAGGCGCTGGAGCGCGACCTGCGGCGCGGCGCGGGCGCCCGATTGGACTCGCTGGCGGCCCAGTGCATGTACCTCGGCCTGTCCTTCAGCCGGGTGGGCGCGGACTTCCGCGGGCGGCTGGCGGCCGCCCTGGCGCGGGCGGCGGCCGAGGCCTTCGGGAGCGCGGCGCGCCAAGCGGCGGCGTGCTTCCAGCGGGACGTGAGCGCCTACGCGCCGGTGGCCGCGCCCTCCGTGCCGGGGGCCCGCGAGGCGGCGCCGGCGGAGCCGCCGGGAACGACGGCGCCGCCCGCCGCCCTCCTGGACTTCCCGCCGCTGGGTCGCTTCCTCAATCGCATCCTGGCCGCCTTCAACGACCTGCGCCTGTGCTGCCCCCTGGCGCTCGCCCAGAGTGTCACCGCCGACTTGCACCGCGCCCTCTGCCACGTAAGACAAACGCACTCGCGCCAAGTGTGGGGGGGGGGGGGGGGGGAGGTTGCGAGGAGCCCCGATACCTTGGAACGGAGAAAACGGCAATCCGCTATCCCCGCCTTCTCTATTTTCAATTGGACAAAAAGGAAAGCAAAAGTTTCCCAAACGGTTGCGACACGGTTTCACGACGTGCCCCCTGTCGTCTCGCGGAAAGCCGTTTTATGGTTTTCGACTGTTCCTGAAGTCGCGGGCTTGGTCTTGCGGACAAATGAACAATGTGTTTTTTTGCCGCGAGCAAGGAAGAGTGACGTGAGTGACGTTGGATGATTTCCCGCGGCACAAGCGACGATCTCTCGGAGCGCACACGTGTGCCGCTGCCAATCGTTGTTGCTCGTGTCGTCCACCGGAGGGCGCTGTGACGAGCACTTGACCGACCCTGTGAACCTGCTTTTGAGATTTTGGCCCCATCGTGACCTTTCACCCCAAAGGCGGACATCCACGACGCTTCCCCACGCAAAATGCGTCTTTATTGACGTTGTGTCGCCTTTTCCCCATCAGGTGAGCGCTCAGCTGTTGGCCTTCCACCGTGCCGAGGATTCGGCGTTCAGCGACGGCGAGCGGCGGGTGTTTGCGCGCATGTGTCTCGTCTACGCCCGAGACCTGCTGCCCTTCCTGGACCGATGCCTGCAGATTCTCTTCCCCGCCCCGCAGATGGCGCTCGTCCTCGGTCAGAAGCCGTCGTTATTGTGGTCTTTCTTCTTTTTTTTTTTTCCTTTCAAACGCGTACCGCCACGCGCGCTGGCCGATGCCAATAGAGGGTTCCGTCCTTTTAGCATTTACCCACAATGCACTACCGGCGGCCAAATTGGAGGCCTGTTATAAACAAGCCATACACGAATGGACTTCGTGTATGGCTTGTTTATTACACGAAGTCTATTCATGTATGGCTTGTTTATTACAGCCCTCCAATATGGCCGCCGGTAGTGCATTGTGGGTAAATGCTAAAAGGACGGAACCCTCTATAGCAAGTACCGATACCACTTCTGCTCTTCGCATGCAAGATTTCCCCCAAAACAGTTGCCTGAAATGTCATCAGAAAATCAACATTTTGTGGAGAAGAAGAGCGGCCAAAGTTGAGCGGCGCTCATCCCACGCAGCGGAGCGAACGGGCTAACTGGCGACAGGCGGCTGGCTAGCAAAGCAGGAGATGCGTCCTTCACCGGCGACGACACCAATTGCGTCTTTGCCTCCCCCCCAAACGCTCACTGATGGTTGTTCAAAGAAAAGATGAGGTCACACAGTCGCCAACGTGCCCCCTCCCCCCGGCCGGGACGGCCTTTCGGGAACGTGTCGCGGCCGTACAATGCAAGGTCTTGCACGCATGTTGCACATGCGACTAAGCCAGCATCCGTCACTCACGTAACCAATATGCCACGCATCCGACATGCCACCAAATGCCGTTAAACATGCCAGACATGTGATCAACACAACTTGTGACACCGGCGGAGCATGTCATGTGCATGGCGACCGACGTCACGTGTCGCACATGCAACTCGCCCAAGGTCAAACATTGCCGCAAGTAAAATAGCACGAGTCGTATGACTCGCGTCACAAGGCTGAACTTTGCATGACTTTGTGCGTGCGTGTGTGCGCGTGTGTGTAGGTGTTCCAGCGTCTCACATGCTCGGCGCCGAGAGTTTGGGTCGCGTGGATGTGAAGCGGCTGCTGGAGCCGCTCCGTTTCTTGCTGCCCGAGGACAAGGCAGCTCCGGCAGACATCGCCGCCGAGGCGAGCGGCGCGCCTCCCCGCGACGTGGCCGCACAGCCGCCCCCCGGGGACGCGGGGGGTGCGGCGCCGGCGATCGACAAAGATGCCGGAGAGATGGAGTTGTCGCGGCAACCGCAACTCTGAGAACCAACCCCGCGCGACGACTCGATCGGCGCACAATGCTGTCGGTCCTGTTCCGAGGTGGGCGTGGCCAAAACACCAAAGGCATCCCTTGCGTTTCATTTGCTTCTCGGAATCGCAAAGCCAATAAAATGCAAGACGATACATGCTGATCTGTACTGCGCTTTCACAACAGCTGCAGCTCCCATCAAGTCAAATCATGAAGGCAACATGTGACAAGATGAGGAAGGGCCCGTGTGGTCTTTTCATCCAAACCACTTAGAAGAAAAGGGCTACGTCCCAATTGGCTTTTTGGAGACAAAAGGACTTCAATCAATGGAATTATTTCCGTCGTCATATCTTTGTTGTCTGTACCATTGCGTCGAACTTGCAATGAAAAAAAAAACAAAAAACAGTCGTGCTCTTGTCTCAACTGATCCGTGACGAAAGAAGGGAAAAAAAACGCGGGGGACCGCCCGGTCGAGGTCATTGGGTCCAACTGGAGTGGTCAAAAGACGTCTTCCGCAGGAGCACATGTCCCCCGCCAGGGGGCGCGCTTCCTGTGAGGTTGAGGTTTGGAATTTGCCAATTGAAATGGCTTTTTCGTGACGTCATAAGTCGGCGCCTCATTCAAGCCGCCAAGGAAAATTGAATTGAAGCCAAAAAAACCCCTAAAAAGGACGAGGGCGCTTCGAGAAGTCAAACGTTTCGGTTTACCCCACGTTGAGCCCACTCGGATTGTCCCAGTTGCGAAGACGGTCATTGGACTCGGACGCACTTTTCCTCGTCCGTCTCCAGTCCGGATATGTTGTGGCCACTCAAGGGGGCGCCACTTGATCACAACGCACGACTGAACGGGCGAAGAAGTTGTTTGCCGCTCGACCGTAAATAGAAGACGGAGCAGAAAACGACGACGACGACGAGGAAACGGACGGTGGACGCTATCTCGTTGCGGTGTGTGTGTTTGCGCCGGCCTCGCCGTGAGCTCGACGTTGTCTCTCTGTCGGTGGAGCATGGCGTACCAGTTGTACAGGAACACCACGCTGGGAAACAGCCTGCAGGAGAGCCTGGACGAGCTCATTCAGGTGAGCGGCAAGCGCGCTGCCTGCTAATGCTACTTAGCTTCCGCTAGCCGACACACACACACACACACACACACACACACACACACACACACAGGTTGCCATCGGCACGCTCGTTTAGCTCGGGAACAAAAGAGGCGGGCGCCTTTCTTGTCGTCGCTCTTTTCACTTCGGCGGCCGGGCTCCGTTTGGGAGTCGGGGCTTAGTTTGCGCTAGGCCGGCGCGTCGGCCATATCGGACGCGGAAAGCTGGCAAATGTGCGCCCCCCCCCCACCCCAACGACGGGCCCGTGATGTCCCAGGACAGCTCGCCCTGCCCGGCCCAGACTACGGCGGCCCCCGCAGGTGGTCTGTCCGAAGCCTTCCTTGGTCTCCCCGTTGACCAGGTTGGGCCCCATCGCACGTCTTGTTTTTGTCTCCCCCGTCTAAAATGTGAAGTGCGCCTGGGAGAATGCATCCGTTCTGGCTTGTTGAGCCCGGAAACTTGGGAGTGCAAGCCGGCCGCCCCTGTATGCGTCGATCGCACCTTTTGCCGTCGGCTCAACGGTGTTTCTCACGCCCGTCACTGTTCGCCGCTCGCATCGATCCCGCAGAAAACAAGCATGCAAGATTAGCCCTGAACATTTCCATTCACTTGGAAGCCGGCGGACATCGTTGATTTTGGGGCGTCAACCAGAACTGAGCCAAAAACAATGAACACCAAAAACCAAATACCAAGCAAAAGTGTGGATTGAGCAATCATTCCGCCCTACTGGACAGGAGACATGAAATGTTTTTAGCCGCCCCCCCACCGGGGAGGCATCAAGGCAGGTGGAGCGCAGCTTGTCATGAAGAACAGATCCCCATAGATGGCGGCAGCACGACAATGCTTGGAAACATCAATGTCTGCGGACAAAAGTGGCAAATGAAGTTAGCGCGCATACAGGCGACAATTGAAAGCCCGGCTCAAGAAAAGCATGTGCCAAGTGTGTGTGTGTGTGTGTGTGTCGGTCAGACGCAGCAGATCACACCCCAGTTGGCCCTGCAAGTTCTTCTTCAGTTTGACAAAGCCATCAACACAGCACTCGCCAACCGCGTACGCAACCGCGTCAACTTCAAGGTGAGTCCGGATGGGGGGGGGGGCGCTTGTTTTTGCCTTGATGTCTTGGTCGTCGTCGCCATCCGGCGTCTTCCCGTCACGGCGTCGGGGTGCCCCGAGAGTCAAGCGCTCGTGCCGTTTCCTTGCTCCCATGCGGGTGTCGCCGAGCGATGGTGTCCGGCTTTGGCAACGCAAATGCCCTTGACGCCGTCGGGATTTTTGGGTCAGGTCGCAGATGTAGCAGCCCGAGCTGCCTGCCGCTGTCAAGGGACGTAACGGTGGAAGCGGGACTTGACGGTTGACGTGAATTCCACAATGCGCCCGAAGACGAGAGTGGCCGCTGTGCTGTGACCAGACGGCCGTTACGCCAGCTCGAGCGGCGTGGCCATTGATGCCCCGACATCCTTTTAAAAAAAAAAAAAAAAAAAAAAGATTTTCAAGGCACCCTTTGCAATATTATCGCCTCTGCCAGTGCGTGACTCTTGAAAGGCAGCGTCAACCGCTTGGCGGTCCACGGCGCCGCCGTGACTGCCGAGGGCCCGTTAGCCACTCCCAGAGCAAGCATTCAGATGGTGCTGTGAGCGGCCCGATGCTGGAGAAAGAACTCAGCCGCAGGGTTCGTAAAAAAACAAAAAAAAAAAGAAAAAGGCAGATGTGGATAATTGCTAAAATGCCAGATATCGGCCTGGCCGATCATCGCGCTATCGCTCTTTCAGACATGAAATGGTCGCTTTTGTCCCGTTTGCAAACTGGGCGGATGGAGCGCAGGGGCCGGCCGCGGCTTGCGTTTTGACCTTGCGCTTGTGTTGTCAGGGTTCGCTGAACACTTACCGCTTTTGCGATAACGTGTGGACGTTCGTGTTGAACGACGTGGAGTTCCGAGAAGTCACCGACCTCGTCAAGGTGGACAAGGTCAAGATTGTGGCATGCGACGGAAAGAGTAAGTTGTCACGCGCACGTGCTCAACGTTTCTGGACTTGAACCCAGGCCCTTAAAGTTCGTGGAAAAACATTTCGGTATCGTTTTGGAAGTGGGGGGTGAGGGGGCAGGCACACGCGCCTGTGTACATGTGCATGTTTACTATCCATCCATCCATCTTCTACCGCTTATCCGGGGCCGGGTCGCGGGGGCAGCAGCTTTAGCAGGGAAGCCCAGACTTCCCTCTCCCTAGCCACTTCTTCCAGCTCTCCCCGTGGGATCCCGAGGCGTTCCCAGGCCAGCTGGGTGACATCGTCTCTCCAGCGTGTCCTGGGTCGTCCTCGGGGTCTCCTGCCAGTGGGACATGCCCGCAACACCTCAGCAGGGAGGCGTTCAGGAGGCATCCTAATCGAATGCCCGAGCCACCTCATCTGGCTCCTCTCGATGTGGAGGAGAAGCGGCTCGACTCCGAGCCCCTCCCGGATGACCGAGCTTCTCACCTTGTCTCTAAGGGAGAGCCCGGACACCCTGCGGAGAAAACTCATTTCGGCCGCTTGTATCCGGGATCTCGTTCTTTCGGTCTCGACCCCGTAGCTCGTGACCATAGATGAGGGTTGGGACGTCGATCGACCGGGAAATTGAGAGCTTCGCCCTTTGGCTCAGCTCCTTCTTTACCACGACAGAGCGATACAACGTCCGCAGCATGTTTACTCCTGACAGTTATTTGGCTTTCAGGTGAATTTTCAGGACGAACCAAAACTGCATTTTCCGCTTTTCTTTCAATTGTTTGAGATGATGTCGTCACCAGTCATCCTTCGACGTCAATGTCTTTACTTTCCTGATATACCTGCAGCCTGATTTTTTTTTTTTTTTTTTTTACATTTTTCATAAAGATTACCCAAAGCCAACTATCCCAAACTTTGTGCGTGCGTGCGTGTGTAAAAAGTCATCGAATTGTTTTTTTTTCCAGATTCTGGCTCCAATGCGGCAGAATGACCACGCCCTCCACCAAGAGCCTCAAGTGTACATATGCGTGTCATTCGTCTGTGCATGTCAACTTGCAGCATTTTATTTTAGTCTTGTTTTCTACCTTGATTAAACTTGAATCAAAAAAGTCCAAAGTCAACACTTATTTCTTTGTTGTCATGCTAATCATTGTTAGCACTGTGGCCGTGCCTCAATTGGCCTCTTCGACCAAGTCGACTCGCAGTAAATTTGTACACTCCGGAAGGAAATGAGACCCCACGGTAAAAAAAAAAAAAAAAAACGCCCAAAGCTTTTTTCAATTTTTTTTTAATCCTGATCATGTCACGACATGAAACGTGGAATCATTGAAAAACGTTCTTCGCGCCGTCCAACCATCTCGTTGTTCTCATGTTTTGATTTGCGCAACGAGTGGCGCGCGACCCGGCACGGAAGCTCCCGTGCATTTGAGGCGAGCGATACCCCTCCGTACCATGGGCGGCGCTAGCGATCGGGCGTTGCTCATTCCGATCCGGAAGCGCGCGGCGGCTTGGTCGTTGTTCTCGCGGCGGTCGAGGAGACGTTTGTCGCCGGGTCGCAATTGGCACCGGCGCGGTCAGCCTTTGCTCCCTCGCGTGCGGAAGACGCCTCCGAAGGCGTGGTCTCGGCGTGTCCCGCCATTTGTCATGTCCGCCGAGACGAGGCTCGCCCGGGCCGGGCTTCTTGTGAACGAGAGGCGTTGCCAAAATGAAAACGCGCGCTCATACCTACCTCCACTTGACACAAAAGCCACGTCATTTCAAGCACCAAATGACGTGGCTTTTCGTGTTTGTGACGACGTGCTTTAGCGATGGATACGTGGCGAGAATTAGAAACGTTGTTGTTGCACCCACGCCGGAGTTACGAGCAGGAAGATGAAGTGGTGCTGTCCTATTTGCACGCCACGTAATGAATGACACGGCAGCCATTTGTGAAGGCGGCGATCAACAGTTGGCGGGGCGGCGCGTCAGCGGCCGCGCTCTCCCTCCGCCAGGGCTTCAGCGGGCCGACGTGACGGGTTCTCTCGATTCGGACCGTTCCTCCGACATGGGAGGATGGCGGACGTTGGGTCCTTGTCAACCAAGCGTTCCTCCTGAGGGGCAACCGTGTCCATGGAGGGAAAAAGTCGCAACAACTGAGATGCTTCATTTCGTCTTTCCGCCAGAGCAGAAGTTGACGATTTTGTCCCGGATGTCGAGGATGGCGCGCGTCGCATGTCGACTGGCTCGAGAGACGTGGCCAAGATGAACACAAGGCGCTCCAACGCATTGACGGCTGAAGGCGGCGGCGGGGGCACCGCAGGAAGTCACTGCGTCGAGCCGCAACGTGGGCGCAAACCAGCAGAAAATGTGATGAGAGCGCACTGCACTCTGCGGTTGACAGTGAGTCACTCGAAACCAGGTCAGACTCTGCGACACTCGTCACTTCCTGTGCCGAGCGCCGACTCTCGCTCCGTCGCTCCACTCGCAATGGCCGGCGACGCGGATGGCGCGGCGCGGCCATGCTAGCCACGTTACGCCACTCATGTGCGCCATGTGGTAAAAGTGGGGCACGCGGGCTCCTCGCCGTTCCTGACGGCCAACCCCATCGACTTGACGTCGCCCGGCGTGTCGGAAAAGGCCGGGACGACGCTCGATATCCCCCCCCCCCCATCCGGTTTGGAACATCTTGCGCGTCGGGAGCGGCGGCGCACCTCACCCAGTGGAACGTCAACAGGAAGTCGCCAGATGCGCCAGTCAGCAGCTTTTGTCTGCGGGGGCTCCGGAAGCCACCGTCCTTTCATCCCAAAACGCAACCCGACGAGATCAAACGCTGACCTAGAAGCTTTCATGTGTGCCAAAGTGGGTCGGGCGTCACGCTTCGTCACGCCGGCCGGCCGGCCCGTGCGGTTTACCGGGGAATATCAAAGATGACATCAGCGCCGGCCAATCGGGATAAAGGCGCCGAGGAAGGCCGCGCTCTCGTCATTCGCTCACCTCGACCTCCAGCGGCACCCGAGGAGCCTCCCGAGCGAAAGATTCCGCCGAGCCGCGACCATGCTTTCCATGCCAAATGCCGCCATTGCCACGGTAAGACGCCGCCGCGGGCCGCTCGCTCACGAGAACCCTTCCGAAGACCGCTCGCTGCCTTTGTTCCGCCGGTGAAGCGCAACGTAGCTGCCGAGACACGTTTGAGCTGACCGCACGCACGTTTTGGCTTCGGCCTGGATTTGGAGTCACGACGATGACGTTTCCGAACAAAAATCATCCCACACTGGGTCTGTGAAGCGCCCTTTCGACAAGCTCAAAGACAGCCAGACGGCAGCGGTAGCGCGTTCCAAAGCGGCCCAAAGCTCTCCGCCCCGCCGTGCCGACGACGGGCGATTCGGAGCGGCAGAAGCTTTGCGAGGGAGAGCGCGGATGGGGGGGAACGAGCCCGCTCGCCAAAGGAGGGATTGCCCGCTGGCCGCACTCTTGCCAGACGGACGAGCCGTCCGTTTTCGGACGGCTCGTCCATTTGCGAGCAAGCGGCAGAATTTGAGCTTGACGGCGGTCCGCGGGATTCCGCCGCCTGTTCCACGTGTTCGCTTGCGCTTAATTTGTGTCCGAGTTGCCGTGGGCTTTTTCAATGCGCTCTCGTCTTTGCTTTGAACTGCGTTTGGCTTGCGGGCCTCGACCGGGCGAGGCGAGCCGGGTCCACATGAAATAGTCGGCGGACGTGCTGCACGTCCAAGAGATTTCTGTGGCTTGTTTTTTGTTTCTGTTCTGCGGCCCGCCGCTTGAATGACTTTGAAATGAACATCGGCCCCGTCCGGCTTACGTTTGGCCCCGCCCGCCATCGATTGGCCGCGATTGCTCCCGAGCATCGGCGATTGTCGGCACGTATGAGCCAAATTGGTGCCGACGAGGACCCAAAAACTTGCCGGTTGATGAGGATTCTTTGATTTGATGAGCGGCGATGTGTTCAGGTAGCGATTACGACGGTGGTGGCGTTGCTGTCGGGGGGCACGGCCAGCGCGGGGGCAGACGGCCCATCGGAAGACTGGGCGGCGCTCGGCAAGTCCTGGATGGCGGAGACCCAGACGGTGTCCCTCGAGCTCAACCCCGACATCTTGCGTCCTCCCGAAACCTTCCGACCGCTGCAGAACCACTCCATCTCACCCTGGACCTATAAGTAGGAAAACGCCCGCCCGCCGGGAGACGTTTGTTGTCATTGGTGACGCCGCTTCTTCCCGGCGCCGGTCAGCGTGTCGCAGGACGCGTGGGTGTTACCGGCGGTGTCGGAGGCCCGCTGCCTGCTGCGCGGCTGCCTGGACTCCAACGGCGCGGAGGACCTGAGGCTCAGGTCGCGGCCCATCCTGCATCAGGTTCTGCTGCTGCGCCGCCTCAAGTCGTCGGCCGGCGCCCCGCGGCAGAGGCAGCGCTTCCGCTTGGAGCCCCGCCTCGTCGCTGTCGGCTGCACGTGCGTCAGGGACCAGCAACCCTGGCGGCCGCCGGCGCTCTGACGGCGCCTTTTGGATGAAATTGAATCTCCTTTGTGAATAAAGATTGAACGGAGGAAACTCGAGTCCTTGGTGTCGTTGGCCAGAAGACCGGGGGTGGGTCGAGTAGAGGACCGAGGTCAGGGCTCACCGAGCTCCAATCATGCAAAAGGGATCCCCGTTTCATACTCTGTTCTCAAATACATTTTCGTTTCTTTCGCCTAAAACGGGATGACTGATGATGAATGATCTCCTCTGATCAAGATCGGGAGTTCTCACGCCGGGAAACAGACCGACGGTTTACTCGGACGAATCTGGTGACATTTTCAAATCAAATGACGACGTTTGCACCATTCCTAGAAAATCAATCTTCTGTTTTTTTTTTTTTTGCTGAGCTCAATTTGAAACAGGCCCACGGGCGACCAGTGTGTTCCTTGTGGGGTGGGGGGGCACGTTCCTGGCCCAGAGAGTTCCCTCCCTAAAACGTCCAACGTGGTCACTCGAGAGGTCCGAAGTTCTCCAAAGGGGTTTTGAGGCGAGGAACCACGTAGGTCGCCTTTGTTTGTACAGAAGCGTACTTCAGTTTTGCCCTGATGTCAAGGGCAGGAGATTTGGGAACTTGGGAAAGTTGAGAAATGAGCGGACCCATCAAATGCACAATTGGACTTTTTGAAGCTTTTCGCCATGTCAAAATGCTCATTCTGTCATCGATGAGTTCAATCCCCTTTTTCTCAGGAGGGTCGGGGGCGGGTGGGGGCCTCTCCCGTCCGACCTCGGCCAGTAGGTGGCCTACACCCTGAATCTGCAATGACCTTAGGCGTCGAGGCGTTCATAAAAGAAGAAAGGAAGGAAGGGTGCACGAAAGCAGATGGCGCAAGTCAGGAGACGCGTCGGGCGGGCAACGTATGCAAGGGACCGACCGAAGAGACCGCAGGTGGCAAAGTTGGCCAACGTGGAAGAGGGAAGCCAGCTCCAAGTCCGGTTCGTGCTTTGGATTGAAGGGAAGACGGACGGAGAAGAGCTAATTCCATTTGCAAAGGGACACGACATGAGTCGGGTGGGTTGTTGTGCTACTGGTTTAGTCGTCTGACTAGCTTCGCGCTTTGTATCAATTGGCGGTAATGCGAATTGTTTGCCGACCGCCATGAAATTCGACCGGAAGAAGAAGAAGAAAAAGAAGAAGAAGAAGAAGAAGGAAGGGGGCGGGGGAACAAGAAGAAGCGGAAGCGGAGAACAATGGCGGCTCCCGGTGCGACGCGCGGCGTCTTGTCGGATGTTGAGAAGAATCTCGCGGAGGACAAGGACGGGAGGAAAGCCGTGTGTTTGCTCGTGCTTGGCATGGCGGGATCCGGAAAGACCACCTTCGTTCAGGTAGCGCTCCAAAGAAACGCAGCAGGTCTTAGCGCATTTAGCTCAGCGATGCTAACAGCCCAGCTCGCCAACGTCGTCCGTCCAACAAGGTCGATCGAACGAGCGAAGCCGTCGAGTCTGCCTCGCTGCGACCAACCGGGACGCCGTCCGGATAAGATTCGCTTTGATTTCATTTCTTCCTTGATTCATTTGACGAAATGTCCACTTTGCAACGTGACGACGTCACAGCGCGTCAACAGCGCCGCCGAACGGTTGGCGGGGCGGCTGCGAGGGCTTGCCCACGACGCCTTCCTTCCTCCCTCCCTTCCTTCCTTCCTTCCTTCCTTCCTTCCTTCCTTCCTTCCTTCCTCACGTGAAAACGTTGCTGCTGTCGGTGCCTTTTTAGTCCATGCTTTGAATTCGATCCACGGAAGCGGATCGGTCGTCATTGATCTTTTTTTCTTGTGCCGCGAACGTTTTCTGAAAATTCAAAAGCCCAAGAAAGACAAAAATGTTCGTTTTGGCCTCCAAAAAATGGCAGGACACACCTTCACCTGTACTATAAGTATTAAGAGATGAAATGTAAAAAAAACCCAAAAAACAAATGACGTGAATCTTCCGATGTTGTGACGATACATGAAAAGAGGTCCGGCTGGCGCTTTCAAATAGGTCGCCCCCGTCCGACATCACTCCCGCCCGCGGGCGATCGGCCAACAACTGAAATGGCTTTTCGATCCAGTGAAAAGAAGGCGATTTTTGTTTTTCCAAACGTCGACGGCGATGCATCGCGCGCGGGCGTCATTTCAGTCTGAACGTCAGCAAAGCGGAAGGCGCGCGCTCGACGACGCCTTTCCCAAGTTTACCCACAGGGGCGAATGGCTTTGTCTCGGACGGTCGCGATGGCGACATTGGCGAGCGGCGGCCCCCCCCCCCTCTCCGCCGCCGCCTTCCTCGTTCAACACTGCCCCGTCTGGCGGATTCCGCAGAGGCTGACGGCTCATCTTCACAGCCTCCAGAGTCCTCCTTACGTCATCAACCTGGACCCCGCCGTCCGCGACCTTCCCTTCCCCGCCAATATCGGTAAGGCGGGGCCGCTCGCCTCCTCGGCCTGCGCTGGCCGCTCCGCGCTCGCCGCTCTGCGCTCGCTCAGCGCCTCCCTTTGACGTTGGTCCCGGCAGACATTCGGGACACGGTCAACTACAAAGAGGTGATGAAGCAGTACGGCCTGGGACCCAACGGCGCCATCGTCACCTCGCTCAACCTGTTTGCCACGCGCTTCGATCAGGTGACTCGCACTCCTCGGGCACCGCATTGCCCTTTTGCCGAGGGGAACGCCTTTTGGAGCCAACCACACATCGGCTTTTTCTTTTCTTTTCTTTTCAATGCTGCTTCACGGGGCGCTGATACGAATCGGTGCAGCTTCCATGAGGAAGGATTTCAGATTCATTTTCGTTTTTGTGGTGATGAGCGCGATTTCCAAGCTGGAAGCCAAGCCCCATTCGTTCCCTTTCAAAGTTCTAAGAGAAGATAAGCTTGATTTGTCCCGCACTGGGGAAATTTGCTTGACAAAGGCAACTTGTGGGGCTTTCTCTCTGCGCGTGCCTTTTAGGTGATGCGCTTCATCGAGAAGAAGCAGCACGATCACAGGTCAGTCAATCGACGGGACGAGGAAACGCAATGTTGACGGCGGGAGGGAGGCGTCTTGGGCCTTTGTGGGCTTGACGCGGAGCCCTGCGGCACACCTGCGCAGGTACGTCCTGATGGACACGCCGGGCCAGATCGAAGTGTTCACGTGGTCGGCGTCGGGCAGCATCATCACGGAAGCTCTGGTGCGTCCGCCGCCGGCCGCCCTCGGGCCGCTTGCTCGCCATCCTCGCCGGCGCTTGATGCGGCCTTTGTGCCCGGCAGGCGTCGTCCTTCCCCTGCGTGGTGGTCTACGTCATGGACACGTCTCGCAGCGTCAGCCCCGTCACCTTCATGTCCAACATGCTGTACGCCTGCAGGTCGGGAAAGCCGCCGCCGCCGCCGCCGCCGCCGCTCGGGACCTTCTCGGATGTCCGTCCTTGTCTTTGCAGCATCCTCTACAAGACCAAGCTCCCCTTCATCGTGCTCATGAACAAAGTGAGTCGCGTCCCGCATCCTCCTCGCTTTTCGGCAGAGCCGAGCTGCGCCGTGGCCTTGGGCCGCCAGACATTCCGCCGGCGGCGTTTGTCGTTCGCCTTGTCGGGTTTCAAAGCGGGCGTGTCACTCGGCGCCGACGGCCCGCTCGCGCCAATAGCGGGCGTCGGCCCGGCCCGCCCGTCGTCCTTTGCGTTGGCCCTTTCTTGGTCTTCTCGGCATGAGTTTCAAGAAACGGGTGGTGAAATGGAGTGCTTTTCGCGTGTCTTTGGTCGACAAAGAGGCGTCCTGACCGAGGCGTGCGCGTCTTGCAGACGGACATCGTCGGGGAAAGCTTCGCCGTGGAGTGGATGAAGGACTTTGAGGCTTTCCAGGACGCCCTGAACCAGGAGAGGTCCTACGTCAGCAACCTGACGCGCTCCATGAGTCTGGTCCTGGACCGCTTCTACTCGGACCTGAGGGTAAGTCGAGCGGGGCCTCCTCGGGCGGCAGCGGCGGCGGCCGGGCTGACTCTGCACTGGCGGCGCAGGTGGTGGGCGCGTCGTCGGTGACGGGCGACGGCATGGACGAGCTGCTGGCCAAGGTGCGGGAGGCGGCCGACGAGTACGAGCGGTGAGCGTCTTCTCCTCCCGGATTTTGCACGCGCTCCCTCGACCCGGGCGGGCTTCCTTCCCGCGGGGTCTTCGAAAGTTGCAGGGAGCCAACCGTGGCCCGGGTCCCGTTTTCTGCCCCCAAATTTGGACGGCGCGACGGACGGGCGGGCGGGCGGGCTCCAAAGTGAACTCGCGCCGACAGAAGGCGGACGCACGCCAACGTTTTCCCAGCCGGCCGCGCGAAAAGCCCAGCGCTCTGACGTGCGCGCCGCGGCCGAGGGAAAAGAATCGAAGAATCGGGACAAAGTTGCCCCCGCGCTTGAGGCCGGCCGCCCCGCCCCGCCCTTCTCTTGCCATCGGAAACCTTTCAGGCGCCGCTCCAAGCCAAAAGCATGCCGGCGCCGACCGCGACTTGCGTTGGCTCCCTCAACTCGGGTCAAGGGAGTTTGCTTTGCAGACGTTGGCGAGCGTCGTCGGCTGGCTTCTCTTGCCGCTTCTTCCTCCGAGAAGAATTTCACCTTTGCACGGCGCGCTTTTTCCGCTCAGGGATTATCGGCCGGAATACGAGCGACTGCGCAAGCGTCTGGTGAGTGTTTCCGCAGCCCCCCCGCCGGCCCCGCAGGCGGACGGGCCGCCCGGCAAAGAGTCCCGCCTGTCTTTCTCGCCCCTCCCCCATCCGACAGCTGGAGGCCGAAAGCGCAAAACGCCAAGAGCAGCTGGAGCGACTCGGCAGGGACCTCGGCGCCGTCCGCATCGCGACGGCTGCGGGCGCAGGTGGGGACGCTTCTCTCGTCGTCTTTCTTTTGTCGCTCGCGCCTTCCCCGTTCAAAGCTCCGGCTCGGACGTTCCCGGGCGAACGGCGACTTTCACCCCCCCCCCCCCCCCCCCCCCCGCCGGGGGGGGGGGGGGGCCCAACGGGGA
>CAAKHF010017664.1:0-48573 GCA_901007745.1 Hippocampus kuda | reverse complement strand
GAACTGGTAGAGCCGAAATAAGCACTAGAGGTCACTGTCTACGATACATGCCGATCACAAAGGTATGCAATTATTTGAGATATCCAACAACATCCCTTGTGTGTGTGTGTGTGTGTGTGTGTGTGTGTGTGTGTGTGTGTGTGTGTGTGTGTGTGTGTGTGTGTGTGTGTGTGTGTGTGTGTGTGTGTGTGTGTGTGTGTGTGTGTGTGTGTGTGTGTGTGTGTGTGTGTGTGCGTGCGTGTGTTAGTGCGCTCTGCTCAAGCGCAAAGGCCCACGTGGGGCATTTTTTTTTCATATATATATATATATATATATATGTTAATTGGTCGCTACCTCGCGGATTTTCGTTTATCGCAGGTGGTTTTGGTCCCCCACTAACCGCGAGAAACGAGGGATTGCTGTACTCCAGTGAGTGAGGCTTGTAGTTTTAAGACATCGGTGGCAGTTTTGTGGTAGCTATGTTTTACTTTTGTCAAGAAATCTTGCAAGTCAAACTTTCTTTTTCTATTGGCAAATAATTTTGCCTAAACTAAGGAATACATTACTCATTTCGTTATTTTTTTTCTGGCATCTTTAAGCCCGGCTTTTGCAGTATATATAATCGTCAAACGGTTCTTATTAACAAAGACATTTAAAATTGAAAAGGAACAGTAAACTGACACAAAAGAGTACCTTTTTTTTTTTGTTTTTTTTCCACCAGCAGTCAGACCGAGGGTAATTGAGTATCTTTCTCGGTTGAGTTTAATTGCAGGCCTATCAGTCTTTAGCCAAGGTCTGTGCACAGTAAAAGCTGATGGCGCCGGCGGTAAGTCAATGATATCACTGCAAAGCCGCCGTATAATGGATGCCTGTTCGCTAAATCCAGCCATACTTTACGCCTGACACAAACTTGCACCTTCTCCAGGGCATGAGCAATGACAGCCATGCGGAATACCACACACACACGCCCTCTCTCCGCACATCCCCAAACCTCGACTTTCCTCGCCACCCCGTTGCCACGGCGCTGGCTCAAGATGTCCCTGAGCGAAACAATGATCGTTGCGATGAAACCTCTCGTAAAACCGCTTTTTTAGTGCATAAATCCTTTCTCCCATGAAGCATGTTTTTGGATTATGACGGCAGACTGTGCAGGAGAATCTGGGCTGTGGCTGCAGTGGGAGGAACCGGTTGGGGAGGAAGGTTGGGATTACGGCCAGCCAGAGGAGAATGGGGTTTGGATCGTCGTGGCGTAGGCGCAAGAAGGCTGGGAGAGCTTCAAAAAAAAAGTACAAGATCGTGCTGGCACATTCCAGGGAAAACATTGTGTCCCTCAACGTGGCCCAGATAATTCTTCTTATCGATGCAGTTGTCACTCTTATTTGGAATTGCGCTGAAATAGGCAGCCAGGAAAAATCCAATTGGAAAACCTTATTTGGTAGGACATTTGCATCATATAATGGCGCCATCCAATGAGAATCATGTAGAGTGTCCAAATAACACTCCATCCATTCACAGCACTTCCCTGCACGTTTAGCATGCCCAAGTACTAGGAAAAATTAGCAACGAATCCTTTTTTTTTTTTTTTTTTTTTTTAAAACAAGGGGAAAGTCGGAGGGTTCACTGACCTATTGCATGAACACCGGGTGGGGAAGGGGTCATTTCACATTGCCTACACATCTCAAAGACACCTTCACCATTTTGTTTTCAAAAGACAAGAAAAGACTCAAGACAATCTGGAGTCCTTGAATTTAGTGAACCAATTGTCAACATACTTGGATAATGAACAGAATCTTTTAAGCACATTCTTTTTTTTTTTTTTGCTGAACTGACACATATAACCCGTTACTGATCGCTAAGCGTCTACTAATCTTCATTTTGTGTATGTGACAATTGAAAGGTTAAACTTCAACTTGAACTATGATTTGTGCCGATTTTAACCAAAATTATCAATGCAATTTTTTTGATGACGCTGTGACCTTTGTCACCCATCATCGCAAACTGTATGAGGAGAAAAGTACCTTGGAATTGTCAATATTACTACACTCCCCTCCAAAAGGTGTTGGGATGGTGAAGCCAATTCGACTGCCTTTCCTGTGAGCTTAACTTTAGAAGACCAATATGAGGCGAGAGATCAACATTTCAGCTTCCATTTCCAGGAAACTGGATTAGTTTCAAAGACTGCAATCAATTGGAGCTTTGCCTGTGGAGATTTGAAGACTACATTTACACTAGAGTGACCGGAGAATCACCTGTTTGGTGTTTTCAGAGAATAGGAATTAAAAATTAAAATTAAAATAAAAACTGAAATATTGATCACTGTCCCAATATTTTTGGGAGCGTAGTAGTGGATGTGCTCGCTTGTCCGCTGTCAACATACGGTGAAAAGAGTTACATTTTGTCCAAAGTAAGCTGTCAAGCCCTTTGTGGCCAGTCTTTTTATGAATTGTTTTGGTGGTCCTCGAAAAAAAAAAAGCAAACAGAAGAATGGCTCTGCTTCATTTCAATTGAAAATGTAGAGAGTCGAGCCGGGGCGTTGACGGAATAGAGCTGTGGTGAAAACGAGGAGGTGTTTGGAACAAAGGATTATCTTGAGGGAAAAGATGAGACAAAGACAAGGTGCTGCAGTCCGCATAAAAGAGGGGAACAAGCTTAGGTGTAACGCACATTTTTTTGTTGAAAGCCTCCTCTCCCCTTCCTCAGCTAGCAATTTCGGACAAATTTGAGACAAGCGATTAAGGCACTTGAATGGGACCCTGCGGTTGTCACCTCCTCTTCACTAAGTGTGAAACTGACTTGAGTCTTCCTGTTTGGAGCATCTGACACTGCCATTCAAGTGCATGGGGGGGAAAAAATCAACACTATTCAACATGCACATCTGGTGCTGTCTGAACAAAAGAAGAAAAAAAGCCATTGCATATGTCTTGTAAAAGCTGCCAGCACACTGGTGTCATTCCTGACAGCTTAGGCCGAAATAACATCCTAATATCCAAAAACAGAGTGACTGGTAACATATGCAGATACGCAAAGTGAGACATTGTTGGTCCAGTTCTGCTCTCACATGAGCATTTTTTAAAAATGATTATTTTGAGAGGTGTTGATGAGTGGGGTGGGCGACAGGTGCTGGACACTCAATGAAACAAAAAAGGAGCCAATGGGGCTCTTTGTCAGAATAAGCACCCAGAAGGATAAGACAAAGGAGAGGAAGATGGCGGCAAATGTTTTGAAATGGTGTGGTGAGAGCGAGCGCTTGAGAAGGGCCCTCCAGCAACAAGAGTGTCTGGAGCAACAACAACAGCATAAGTGAGAGTTTAGCGCACTTCCTTTGGGGCTGTGAAGCTGCACTTTCACCCCCTTGCCACAGTACTCAACGGCAATTAAGGTTGGGCATTCAACTCTTATTTTCTTGTTTGACAATGTCGAACATTTCACGTTAAAAAAGTAATAATAATAAATCACATTACTTGCAAAAAGTTAGGGATATTCAGCATTGGAGTGAAATTTCAGGAATTCAGAATTAGGATGAGAATTGATTAAGACATTTCCTTTTATGCCTTTCTATAACTTTGATGCCTTTTTGTGACTCTCCAAGCTCAGGGGCCATTTTCCTCTGAGAACATCCATCCATCCATTCATCCATCTTCACAGGGGTCACCTAGGGACAATTTAGAGTGCTCTGTTGGCCTGCAATGCATGCTTATGGAATGTGGGAAGAAATGGGAGTACCCGGAGAAAACTCACACAGGCACAGGGAGAACAAGGAAACGCAACACAGGAAGGCCAGAGCCCAAATTGAACCCCGCACCTCTGCACTGAGAGGCAGACGTGCTAACCAGCCGAGCACCGTGCCGCCCCTTCAGAGAAAATTCTGTTAAAAACCTCGCAATGGCATTGTACATTTGATCAATTGGTAGCTGTCATTCTTAGTTGCTCCATGTACAGCACTTTGTATGCAGCGATGGCTGTTTTCAAGTGTTCTATAAATACAGTTGAGTTGAGTTGAGTCTCACTGTGTCAAAATGTGAAGAGCATAAAGAAGAGCAAGTGTAATTGACTGTAATCAATGTATTGGTCAAATCATAGATGAAAATCAAATTTTGCTGCTCAGCTCCTTGTTCGGGCAGCATGGTCCGCCTCACAGTGCAGAGTTGCACGGTTCGATTCCGGCTCTGGCCTTCCTGTGTGGTGTTTGCATGTTCTTTCTCTCCATGCCTGTAAGGGTTTTCTCCGGGTACTCCGGTTTCCTCCCACGTTCTAAAAACACGCATGGCAGGTGAATGAACACACGAAATTGTCCCAAGGTGTGATTGTGAGTTGGTTGGCAACCAGTTCAGGTTGCACCCCGCCTAATGCCCCAAGACAACTGGGATGGGCTCCAGCACACCCGCTAACCCCGTGAGGATAAGCGGATTGGAAAATAGAGAGAGCAAAAATAAATAAATAAATAAAACAACTGCAAACTGTGAAGCACGAGCGTGACCTAACAAAGATAGCACTGATTCTATTTTTCCTCATGGAGGCAGCGGAGACGTTGCCAAACACAAACACCCCCACCACCATGTCCAATGCAACAACTTCAGCGCACGATTACGTATGTGCCACTTATCAAAAACATTTAAATGATGTGGGTTGATGCTTAATTGTGCGTCTGATTAAAAAATAAATAAATAAATTGAAACAAAACAGCACCGCTTTGTTTACATTTTTGGCTTTGATGTAGTGTTACAGACAGTGTGCAGTTCAAAGTGATTCTGAATCTTTGGCCAACCCAGCTGGCAAGTAGGTGTGTATTATATACATAAATTTGCCACGCTGTTATATAACAGTGCACAACGACTCATTCACAGATCAATTTTCAGAAACGGACAGATCAAAAAAAAAGTTTGGTTGTTTAATTTCATGCTTGATGGGTGCTCGAGATCCACCTATATGTATACAAGCACTTAAAAGTCAATTTTTCCAAATACATTCTCTTTAAAGGGATGGAAGACAGTCTCAATGTTGTATTAAGCGATTAACGTTGGCAGGAAAAATTTTCACAGTTAACGTCATGTTGTCGTTCTTCTTGACCACAGGTTCTCAGAGTGTGCTACTGAGGCTCCCCCTTGTGGTATGCGAAGAATCACTGAAATATTTGAAATGCGTAAGATGCTACTATTTTTTTTTAAATTCAGTACAGTAAATTTATGAAGTACAGTTCCAGTGTATTTAACATAAGTACAATATATTTGCATTTAATCATTTAGAAATGTTTATTTAGGAGCAAATTTATTTAACTTTTACGTGCAATACAACCAATTCAATCATGATTTAGGTACAGTTTTTTTAAATATTCAAACTGTGCACAATGTTAGAATAGATCACAAAGATGTGACATTTTAATTTTCATCTTCGTCGTAATACAATGTTTGCCTAGTTTTTTATTCATGTTAACATTGGTCATTATAATGGTACAGTACCTGGAGAGTATTTGCTGAGGTTGTTCTTGATGCAAAAAGGTTGGGAACCACTGTTCTTCACCACAACTATTTATTGACAACACCTCTGCTGGTGCACTGCCATTTTGTCTCAATTTCTCCAAGACGCCATCAATTGATAAACAACTGCAGACAATTCACAGAGTTACCAAAAATCAATGATTGTTGTGCCCATCTCAAATTGCAACGGTGGTGCCAAAGAGGAAAAATGAACCGTCTATCAATCCATTCATTCATTTTCTATTGTGCTCGTCGTCATTTGGGTTGCAGCTGAGCTGGCGCCGATCCCAACTGACATTTGGTGTATACCTTAGACTGGTTGTTAGACAATTGTGGGGCAGATGTTGACAATTTTCACACGTACTGTATGGACAATTTAGAGTCTAAGATGCTTGCTTTTGGAATGCGGGAGTAAGTCAAATTAACTTGTGAAAATTCACAAAGCCCAGGGAGACCATGCAAACTCCGCACAGAAAGCCTGGACCTGAGATTTCGAACCCAGACCCTCATAGATGCGAAGCAGGCATGCAAACCGCTCGGACACCGTTCTGTAAAATCAATCGCATTCTGCTTTTGGCATTTTTGTTTGCATTAACGAAACAATTGAGGAACACTTTGTGTTTCATTGCGTCATTTGAGCCGACCTGACCTGCGCCTCACACCTAAAAAAATGACTAATCCGGCTTCCGGGCCTTTGATTTCCATGTTAATGGCACAATGCTAAAAAAAAATAAAATACACCTCATACAACTGGAGCCTGCAGGAGTTGGCACAAGCGTTCTCACATTATTGTCTGTGGTGTGTGTGAGAAGAGAAGAATTTGAGCATGCTTTGAAAGAGGGATTAATCTATGATTGTGTCCATAGTCGGCGCACAGCTAAACCACTCAACATTATTTCGGGGCTAAATTTGTATTTCGCCCACCCTGTAAAAAAAAAAAGACATAATACTGGAGGGGGTGAGATCAAAGAATCACGCTTTTGGGCATAATGTGCTGTTTCACTGATCTCGTGGCAAGACAAGTTAAAACGTAGAGTAAAAAACGACCCAGAGCTTCAGCATTCTGCTAAGCGAGGCAAAATATAGCCTCTGCATTGTGTTGAAACTGTAAGAGTCAGGGCGCCCGAGGGCCGTCTGAAGCAAAGACTCTCAATCTCTCCCTCCCTCTGTGTTCATCATCTCCACTGCAAATCACTCGAGCCCGCTATGTGGCAATTGTAGAGGAACGGATGGAGATGCTCCACACTGATTCAAACATTTGACATCTTCCAGGAAGCAGCCTTATTCCAAACATGTTCTTTTAAATTAATGGAACACAGCAGACTGCTGATCGTGTTGACACCCAAGAGTGCAACGTGACGCCTGCCCATGACGGAGCGTCAAAGTGCATCGCGACAAATTTGACTATTTTCCTTCCATTCCAGTCATAGTCAGAACAGGCCCGATTGTCCGGGGTGTGTTAAGAGTGACTTTTACTCCCCAGGCAGATCAGAACATGTTTGAGGCAGACCATCGTAACAATAGAATTCAACCAACCACAAGCAGGTGGGTGGACAATCAAAAATGTTTGCCGCTGATGCACCATCTTAAAAAAAAAAAAAAAAAAAATGCAGCTTCGATAAAAGTTCCTAGTTTTTATTTCAGGACCCTGTAAAAAGTTTGTTCATTTATAGTTTGTTTTTCCTTCCTTGCTTCTCCAAGTCAGTAAAGACCAACCCCTCGGAAATTTAAAAAAATAAATAAATAAATAAGACTATCCTGAGTGATAATCCTGCAGTGTGGGGTGTTAAGAGTGATCCTTCCTCCCTGATCTTAAAAAAAAAAAAGAAAACGTTGAGGCCGACAAACATAAATGTTTGATGTGGGGCACACGCATACCGATCAGGCCTGGGCTGATCATTTCAAATACACCACACACACTAAAACAGCAGTAAGCAGACAAACGGCAAATCATTCCTCACCAAGTGGGGCCTCTCACATTTAAACAACAACAAAATATGGTTAAGAAATCGTTCGAATATCACTATGCGCATAACATATTCAAGCCGCATTTGTTCCTACCGTGAACGTATTTGCGGTACAGTCGGAAAAAGGCATTTTGCTTCGTGGCATGGAAATGGCTTCATTCAACTGCTGCTGTCTTACATTAACTGACATTTACGGAGAGCAGAAATAGAGCCCCGTGCGGACTGCAAATAAAACAGTAGCAGCAGTGGCGATAAAGCGGTTAAAATATTTCCATGCTTAATAGGCAAAAATTACAAGGCTGGAGAGAAAGTATGGTGCAGATGAAAATGGTGCATCCAGACAGCATGGAAAGGTCATTGAAACGAAAACAGATGCGGTCTTGTTTTTAATTAAAACTAAGCTCTCTCGGTAAATGAGAGAAGCAGCGACATGGGCTGGAGGTGAGACAATCATGCCAAAATAATGCTCAATTGCTTTTTTACCATTTTACAAAATAATGTTGTAGGTGTAGTAAGTACCTTCTTTTTCATTATTTAAACTAGCCACGATTGCGTTGATGCTATGAACAACTACAATGGAACCTCAAAGGCCGAACGTAATCAGTTTCATAACATTTCAACAGGGCTAAATGTCATACAAAGTATAAAAATAAGTTGACCGATGCTCACAGTGAAATGTAAAAACAATAAAATACTCCGTCATAACTGATCCCAAATGACAAAGATGTAATGGGAAGCCACACGTGCATCAAAATTGAGGTGCATACATTTTTATGATCGGGTCAAATTTGACCGGATTTTTCCCTTCCGATCAAAGTTACCAGAGGCAAGTTATCGAACGTCTCAAAAAGACTATCCTGAGTGACTATTCTGCAGTGTGAGGTGTTTTAAGGGTATTTCTCCACGACCTGATCTGCTTAGAAAGCAGTCTGAAAATGAACGTTAAGCTTGTTCAAAATTCAAAATGTCTGTGAACACGGGAGTTTGAAACCCCAATCCAGGCATGCTATCATTTAGCCTAGGTGCTTCCATTTCTTCTTCTACTGCTATTCTAGACTGGGTGCCCAGCTGTATCGCACTGCCTTTCAGTGGCCAGTCTTGGTACTACAACAAACCGCTCGCTGGTGTGGGAAATATGACTTGCCATTGTTGGTGGAGCTATCGTTACTGTATGAGTGTGATGTACTTTGTTGGTCATCGGAACACCACACACTAAATGCAGGAAGAGAAACATTTTCCAAATTTTTCATCACCCTGTAATCTGAAAAATTGATTCATGTTTTATGTCTGTTTATTTATATTGTTGATGGCTGAAGATCCTCCCCACCAAAAAACAAAAAAGCTTCAGCACAGCAAGTGTGTAGTGATTTTATCAGTTTCTTTCTGTCTTATTTTACATGCATACAACGCTTGTACTTGATACTTCACTGAATTCAACTTGTTCAGGAAGAAGATTGACGTGCAATAATGTGGCAAAACATCAAACTGTGGTGCCTTCACCGACACCCGTGGCCACGTGTATTGTGTACAGAATAAAAGCCTGTTTAGACGCTATGAATAATAATATTCTAAATGTTTGGCCTGATCATACGACATTCACTCCATTTAATAGTCTCTGCTGGATCTCTTTTATTGATTTCCCAGGCGCAGCGGGTCCCCTGAGATTTTCTATGGATCTTCCAGCTGCCCTCCCAAATGATCCATTGTGATTTGGTGGAGAAAAGCAGCCCTGCCCGGGGATGGTGGGGAAGACAAACAGGCTTTCTCAACACCCCCCCCCCCCACCCCACCACCTCTATTGTACACCTGATTTCAGCTTCCTAAGCCGCATTACTTCACGACTGCAGTGTGATTGCAGACATTGTGCTCGTTACCCCACTGGATATGTCTGCAGTTTTATTTCTGCCAGCTCCAATAGCCTGGGTACCATTTATCGTTGCTTACTCCACTTGGAATCATTTACCGTACTTGGAAATGAGAATAAACTGAACACGGACGGTTTGTTGGGGAAGAGTGCATTATCAAAAGCAACACTCTGGATCAGTGCTTATGCAAATCCTCGGAATGTTTCTCTGCCCAAATGGGGCATTCATCATCGTCGTCTTTTGCTGAATGCGAAATAACAATAAGAGCAGTGAGGCATCAATTTATTAGTCGCCACTGAGTCTTAATCTTTGCCGAGTTCTTTAGTTTGGATTTCCAAGAAAAAGCTGCGATGCTCTGAAGTGGTGCACGCTCAGACAACAAATAAATAATCTCGCCGTGGCTTGTTAGAATGACAATTATGCGCCTGTTTGAAATCTAATCAAAATCTGCTGTGTCGCATGGAAAAAAATCTACCACGTGCATTCAAGGAGAGGTATTCCAAACGGTTCTTTGAGCTACGTTCTGTAAAACTGCTGATTAATTTTAGATGGAACAAATTTGAAAGTAAAACAGATACATTCGAAGCAGATACATTCCCATGATTGAACGTCAATTCCCGTGTAGTACTAGCAAAGGCAACAGAGGAATAAACAAGGCAAAATGTCCCTTATATAGTACAGTGACAAAATACCTCCAGTATAAATAACCATATCCGTATGCAGTGAACAAATTAAGGTTTTCTGTACTTGTATGAAAAACAAACTCCCTTGAAGAGAGATGTTGACACTCGTTTTGTGGAGACCTTACAGTATATCTCTTTACGTGGCGTCCCTTTCTGTCTGTGTAACATGTGCAACCATAGCCTGGAAGGAATCCAAAGAAAAAATGGTTGCCTTTGTTGAACATTCGCTTGTGTTAACATTTCTATGACATTAGTTCTCCAATTGTATGCTTTTCAAGGTTGTGCGTGAATGGGATTCACAAATGATTTTCGAAGGTCTCGACAAAACTCCAAATAGGTTAATTAATTCCCGGTTTGCAGCCTTGGTGCAATTACTTGAAAAAGAAACAAATGACACTCAGGGACATTAAAATGCCCCCCCCCTTCCCCTCAATGCCCCTCAAATATCGTACCCAATTTAAAAAAGTCAACTCTTATTCCATTTGGAAGAAAATTGAATGCCCCTTTCACTTTTGATCATCATTGCCAGAGACAATTCTAAAATTGTGCCTCCCTGCCCTAAAAATGCCATTTCGTAAAAAAATATAAAGAGAGAGCACGGCAGGATTGTAAAATATTCAAGGCAACAGATGCTCATCTCATACTTGAATCATCGTGTCAGTCAAAGAGAAAATCATCATGCTATTTGTCGTCTTGTCATATCTGACGGAATCGGACAGCGTCACCAGCTAAAGTCAGTTTTAGCCAGACCAAGCCAAACTAGTACAAGATGTTCTATGCAGACCAACAGACTGGTAGATGTATTGTATACCTTATTTTATCGTATACTATGGGCATATGACGCCGATCCATTTTTTCTTTTGATGGGTTGGAATTTGAAGGAAATTTGAATGTCAAGAAAAGATTTATTAAATGTGTAGATTTACGCCCTCTCGTGGCTTTCTGGCCATGAGTACCTGCGGCCTTTTATTGGGATCCAATGGTCATAGATATGTCTATCAAAGTCCATGCTGTCGAGTGAAATGTGTTTTGAGGGTTAAATTTAAAAAAAAATGCGTCCCCTAGAAATAGCCAGAATGTCTCCAAAATGGCCACTTCAAACCAAAATGGCAGGCTTCCGGAGTCTTTTCTGGCATGGCCTCTTGGGATTTTGGTCATCTCATCCCAGCCATGACGGCCAAATTTACGGTTGCCAAGTGAAATTGTCCTCAGGAGTTAAATTAAAATAAAAATCTCTCTGATCATTTTCTCTTTAAAGGAAAACCTGCTTCAAAATCAAAATGTCAGACTTCCTGTGTCTTTGCATGGCTTTTTAGGAGTTTGTTGTTGTGTTTTTACTGACTCTTACTGTTATTATTGTTGTTATTTTAATTGCTTCGCTTTCTTCATGTTCAAAACACACATTCATTCATTCATGTTTTTATTTGGCACTACATGATGAACATTTTGACCACATTTTACGTTGAAATTGACAACGGGAAATTGATTTTCCAAAAAGCCACAAGACAAGTTTGTCTTAGATACACGCCAAGAAATGGCCAAAATATGTCCGACATGGCCGTTTCAACCAAACGGAAGACTCCCTTTGTCCTTTCAGTAATGTGTTAAGACTTTTGTAGTTCTGACATTCCTACCATATTTCACATTGCCAAATGAAACTGGCATGGGGCAACAACTTTTTTATTTCGAAATGCAAACAAACTGCAGGGAGGCCATATAACAGATCGTATTAATACCATGGCGCTTCCACTGTAGGGAGCATAAAAATAGAAAAGTGACGCAACAATCAGTCACCGATATTGCACATATGGAAAAATGTGCTCCGTTGTGGCAGAACCACGTCCTCTTTTGGGGAGAGATGACGACACCAAGCATTGAACTACCAGTAGAGATCAATCGATGATGATGCAGATTAGTTTCCAATGAGAAAGGTCAGCAAAGGAGGGGTCACAGTGGACGGACCATATGGGCCAGAGAGAGAGACAGAGGGTGCATGGAGGGGGCGGGGGGTCAGAGATAGAGTGAAAACAAAGGGCAGTTGTCACATGGGTCCAGAGTCGCTGATGGATGTGCGGCGTAGCGTCGTGTGTGCCGAGGCAGCGTTTTCAGGTAGAAAAAGACTCTCTCTTTGTCATGCAGATGACGATGCAATCATGCTCGCTTTGTCTCGGCCCGACGGGCTGCGCTCCCGGGGACATTGAGAGCCCGGACCGCTAATCCGCCCCGGGTTTGTGTTCTCCGAGCGCGCATAAAAGGCGACGTCCCGGTACCTGGGGTGTGTGTGCGCGGATGGGGCTATCCAAAACGAGGTCTGACCTCTCTCAGGCTACTCGCTCCCTTCAGTCTCTTTTTCTCCAGCTTGGTAGAGACAAGCCTCACTGTTTGTTTGGGGTTTTTTAATTCCGTCCCTGACGGCAGTATCATTTTGCAGCATGAACTTTAGTGAGCATGTCTGTCATGCACATAGCCACAAAAAATGTCTCAAGAACCCGGGCACAAAAAGACATGGGAAATTTGCCATTTTCTTTTTACAGAAACACTTTAGGGTGATGTGCCCATTTTCAGGGCTCCTTCAAAGAGGAATTTGTCCTAGGCATGTCTGTGAGTACAGCCACACAAAAAGTCACCAACTCATCCCTTAAATGATACAGGGTGGAGGCCAATTTGGTTCTAAATGGTCACTGGAGAAAAAAGAAATTGCCTTGACATTTTTTTTTTTTTAGTTCAGCCATTTGGTAGTCTATCATGAGTAGACTCACAAACGTCTCAAAAACCCATGCCGAACACACGCTGGAAGTTTTCCGTTTTTGTTTCTTGTGTAGCAGTTTTAGTTATGTTGGCCATTTTCAGGAGTAAGATATGTTTCTTTGAGGGATTTTTTTTTCTAAATGAGTCAGTATCACTTTGCAACATGAAATTTAATGTGGCTAGTGATGGAAAACTTGGCAGAAAGACACCTTCCAAATGATGCTCAAAAAAATTTTTTTTAAACCCACACAGCAAATTAAGCCAAGACATGTTTTAATTGAGAGTGCAAATGCAACCCAACAACGATATCCATTCCCGGCGGGTTTGTATGAATCAGTCCACGCCAAGAAACAAGGCTCAACGAAGAGAGCGCACCTCACCAATTAGCATGCGCAAACCAAGATTGGCTTCAAGAACAGCCTGATAAAGATGCCTTTGTCAACATTTGGAGAGGTTACGCAGAGGTAATGAATGTTTCTACTTTGTCTGTTTATTTGAATTAGTCGCCTCGTCTGCGTCAAATGTAACACCGCGGCGCTGAAGCTAACCCCCGTGGAAAACGAGTTTGTCCAAAAATATCATTCAACGTGAAAAATCTGGAATTAATATGCCCAACGGTATCCGTCTGCGAACCTCTGAGAATCGCATGTCTGAGAGACACTGTGTTTATCCTAAATTATGAAGAGCAAATTAACAGTGAGCCTAGACGCTTGCACAGCTCTTTTTCCATTTTGATTCAATCACTTCAACAACTCCATTGACGTTGAGAGACTGCAACAGAACAGAAGCGCCGTCCCATGTGACGCACTCCAGCGTGACCTCAATAGTAAACGGAAAGTAGCAGTACCTTTCTGACACAGTCGAATTGAATTGCATTGCAAGTGTGGGTGTATCTAATGAAGTGCCTAATGAGTGTACCACAACACGCTAACAACGTAGCAGAAACCGACAGCACACGAGAATAATTAGCCCCTAGGCCCAATTCAACAAATTTCCGACCTTCACAAACCCCCTTTTTCTTTGTCATTTTCTTTCTGAAGCTGCCATGCCGACCCATCAAGGAGGCTCTATTAGGAGGGGAAATGGTGAGCCATGCCTGATTTTACTTTAGATGACCTAATTTACCAGCGCTAATAACAAGGGAAAAGTGGGAAGGAGGTGCTACATTTGCTATGCATGTTCAACACTGAATGGAAATTCAACAGGCAGAGGGTGTCTGCTAAAATGAATAATAAAAAGCAAATAAACTTGGGCTGGATTTACACGGCAGGTCCAAGTGGCCAATTTGGATTTAACGCCTATTTAATATTGACGGGGTACATCCACCCTCAATTGAATTGTTGTTAAAATATTACACAGCTTGAAAATGAACGGCTACATTTTTTATCCAATTCAATAGCCGATAAATAAAGTGAAATTTATTGCCATGTGTCTCATTTTCAAAGTAACATGTTACCTAAAAGTAGCCCAAATATGTTTTTGAGTCGAGTAAAGACTCAAAATGGTGGAAGCCATCCCCATTCGTGTACATTAATACAGTGACAAACAGTCATAGAAAACGTCATTTTAAAAGGCTAACGTGACAATAATGTTATAGTCTCACTGGACCAAGTCTTATTCTTGCATGCAGGGTC
Source organism: Hippocampus kuda (assembly GCA_901007745.1). NCBI lineage: Eukaryota > Metazoa > Chordata > Actinopteri > Syngnathiformes > Syngnathidae > Hippocampus > Hippocampus kuda. The sequence continues at coordinate 34,223 of CAAKHF010017664.1, read as the reverse complement.
AAAACTGGGTCGCTAAGTCGGCTTTTAGCGTTTTATATATACTGTATATATATATATATATATATATATATATATATATATATATATATATATATATATATATATATATATATATATATATATATATATATATATGCCGATTCCATGACTAATATAAATGTGTTTTGATGACATCATGAGTTTGTAAATTTGTAGCTAAGAGCTACTTGCTTTTAATGGGAAGACATTACAACCTTCACAGATTTATTTAGTTTAGTTCCACGATGTTGCATCCAAAAACAGAAACGAAATACAGCACTGCTGAGCCAGACCATTCACATTGTGAAAAATTGATTCTCTCATTTTGAATATTCAACCACTAAATTAATGAAAAGATACATTGACATTTTTGGCAAAAGAACAAATCACAGCGTTTTTTTGTTTTAGATGAAATACTTTGACGTGAAGCTGCTTTTATTGCTCGTCAAAGCATAAAATGGCAAAAAGTATGTTTTTGTTTCAGCATAGTCTTGGCACACCGTTCTGTCGATTAATTAGTATGCTGTCAGTAATAAAGGCATCAAATTATGAAATAAAACAACTCAGAATTCTGACACATTCTGACACTTGAATACACTGTATTCTTCAATCTAATACTTTGTTCCATTAAATGTTCATACTTCTAGCATGCTTAGCGGTAATTTTAGCATCAGGTGTAGAGGGCAAATCTAGGCGGATTGGAACAGGTACAAAAGCCCGAAGGCATGGCTTGTGTAGTGCAGACAGCCGCAGTCAGTCGCAGACAGCTGAAGGCGTGGAGACCGTGCCAAAGAGTGCATCCTATCCTGGTGGGACCGAACCGGCAGGATCGCAATTCTCTGGCAAGGCTTCAAGAAGCACACCTACCTTCCTTTTTCAGCTTTGATTATGCACGACAGAGCCAGAGAGAATCAGACAAAAGGTCGACGGCACACAACAAACAAGCCCGCGAAGTGGAGTCTGTGATGTTGCGCAGCGTTGGCCGCAGCAAAACTGTAATACGCCACCTTGATCTCCCCCGAAAGAAAAAATAAACGCGACCCGTAGACGCCTGAAATGTGACACACCTCCTTCAAGGGAAACAACAACTGGTAGCAGCACTAATTGAGATTGTGCACGCAAAGTGACAATACCGGGGTGCTGTGCGGCATGGATTAGCTCTTGAATAGAGACAGATTCTTTGTGAAAAGCCTACTGTGGCAGTTGGCATGCGCGCCAGTCCGCCGCATCTGCTCATTGGGGCCACTGAGAAAAACACTGAATCGTATATATGCCGCGCTCGCTCATTTTTTACCTTCTTCTAATCCCATTTCTCGGAGATCCTGCCCCGTCGCGTTTTTGTTCCTCGGACATAAAACAAAATGCTTCCATGTTACACTAACACACACATTCCTTACAAAACAATTCCGGTTCAAAACAATAGAAAACATTTGCATATCAAAGCGTCTTTACCAAGCTCGGTCGGATTAGCTCTCATATTGTGTGCGCTGAAACATCATCGTATCATACGCTGAAGGCAGTGCATCAAACCTACTTTGTCCAAAATTGTTCCATTTCGTATTTTTTCACAAACCGATATTATTGGGCAGTCCTTCTTAAGAGGGTCTGATATTTTTACAAATCCACAAATCTCAATTTATAAGTTACACATACAGTATATTTGACAATAAAGTTTATCCAAATCCAAATCAATGCCTAGGGAACACCACCAGAAAAATTCCGCAGGTTAATGATGTGTTTTCTGCCATCTAGAGAAAGAGCAATTCATTGCTCTGCCTGTCACTACACATCGCTGGCATAGGTAGTTATAGAAAAAAAAATGCAGGATGTTTGAAGTAAATAATTAATTTCTGGACCAGTTAAGTGAAACGAGATGACACACATTGGCTGGGAATGTGATGCATACTGAACAAAAGTGACGCAATTGTCTTATTTAATAAACAGTGCAGTAACACATGTCAACGAAACTACAACAATACTCAGAGGCATATATTCTTTATCCTTTAAAACGACTACTATTGCAGTTTCCGGAATAGTTGTGCTCGTCTCCTTCATGTAGTACACCGGGACGGCAGGGTGGCCGACGGTTAGCACATCCGCAAACCCGGGCGGGTTTTTTTTTAACCCCCCAATTGTAGTTGTTGACATCAACCTGACGAACAAACTTGGTACTTCGGAAAACAAACCTGGGAAAAGCTGGCTTCGCCTCCCAACTTTATTTCAACGCGAATATTTCAATTCATTCACGCTTTCGGGTCCATTATGATTCCATGAAAGAAAAACACACACACACACACAAAAAAAAAAAAAAAAAACAGGGAGAATGGACCCCGTGGACTGGCTGATCCCAACACCAACTCGCATACTGGCCTTTCGCAGACTGCTGCCGCATCATGGCAACACCTACCCAACCAGAAAATGTCTGCAGCACCGCAACAGATGTCAGAGGCCAATTGGAAAACACAAGCGGTTCCACCTAGAGAATTCCCAACCCCACTTTTAACTGCACGTGCTGCTGCGGTTTTATGGCCGCGTATAAATCTGAATTCTAACTCAACATAATTCGATGAGCCTTGTCGTTAGTATGGCTGTCGACTAAACGCCGATGATGATGATGAACGGGCCTGAAACCGGAGCGGGATAAATCCTCGGTGTGTTTTCCTGGACATGTTTGACAAAGCTCTCCTTATTTGCCTGTTCCACCTCCATTAATCTTCAAACACGCCCGCTCCTTTCCTGCTGGGTTAACCAATAATTCGATGCGGCTTCTCACATAAGCACTAATCAACAATTTAGTGCTGTACCTCAATCCCCCAGGATGAATGAAACGCCTCTGTAAGGAAAGACTCGAATGTACGCCATCTGTAGCTGTCCCACATTGCTACTTATAAGGGCGGCGGCACAATGTGGTCTCGGTGACGTGAAATAAATCAAAGCCACTACATCGTATTTCTGACTGCGACAGAGTGATGACGGCAACTTCCTAAAATGGCACCGGCACAGTTAAGCGCACAAACGTCTTACAGTAAGTGTTCTTATTTGAATGGTTTCCTTTAAGTGAATTAATTCAACTCTGGCTGTCATCATGACCTTCCTATAACTGTACGAAAAAAGTTTTAAGTGGCATTTTGACCATGGATACTATAAAAAAAAAAGTGTGAGGACAAGTTCTTGGATTATGTTTAGATTGTTTCTTTAGCAAATCCAAAATGTTGATGTTTAAGCATGAACGAGTTTAAATATTCGGTTTTGGAACAAGGCCAGCAGCGGATATTATTGTTTGCTTTTTTTCCCCCCATTTTACATTTTCAAAAAATGGGTCACTTTGACCCATCTCATAAAAGGAATGTCAAATGTTCCAAATGTTAAAGGACTACTACTGGCTAAGCTTCTACACAGCAATATTCAAAAGTATCCAAAAAGAGGTCAACAATAGTAATGTTCAAACAATCCACTGGAGGCTTCGCTTCCCGTTGCATGCCGGGATTTTTTTTTTCCTTTCTCTTTTCGGATTAGAGCTCCAGTGACCTCTTTTTCAACCCTTCAATTCTCATACGTAAGTCATAGTTTGCCACTTCATTGGACCGTCGGTGAGGGTGATCTATTGAATGGAAAAAAAAAAATGGGGCCCTGAGCGCAGGGAATCTTCACTGGGGTGGGGCATCATTCGCTGTGGGTCTACCAAATCGAATTGGACGTCGAGCATTAAAAAGCCGAAACCACGTCGCCAAAAAAAAAAAAAAAAAAAAAATGGCACGGAAGTTCTTGTTCTCTTGCAGTACGGCACGGTTAATGCATTCATCTCGGCAAAAAGCCATTTTTGGTCACTTCTGTTAGTATGGGGTTGCGTTTATGGCAGCTGCAACATATATTTTGCAAAATGTTCGGACACTGTCGCTGTTACTTTTGCAAAAATTATGCGGGGGTGGCCATTTAACACTGGTGTACATGCGATTGTATGAGAGCCAGCTTGAAAATGACAAAGCTAAATACAGAGCGACTGCAATGTCATCTCTTTTGTATTCAAAAAGGATTTAAATATCTGAATAAACCAAAAAAAAAAAAAAACTATGTGTCACTGTGTGTTATTTTTCTATTTTGTCATTGTGTCACCTTCTGGATTTATTTTCATCAACTATTTTATCATAATGTCCAAACGCTGTGGCTCCATATCATCTCATATTTAATGTAAATGGAGTTGTACGCTAAAAAAAACTTACCAGAAGTACATTCAGATTCCCAAATGTTACTCAATGCTGTTAGTTTGGGGGTCCAAATAACGGCACATATTTTGTGACACACATACCGCTTACATTTGAAACAAATATTTGTGGGTGGTTTAACTTCAGCGTACTTGCATATAAAACTTGCATTTAAATTACAAAGGTCCGGAAAGCAAATGAATAAAAATATATTTAAATTATGTAAAAGCAGAAAAGCAGCTCATCAACAAATGCGCACCATGATGGGAGATTTTACGGGGAAAAAAAATTTTGCGTCTTGTTTTTCCCCATCTATTTATTGTTTTTCCATGTTTTTCTTTACTTTAATTGAGCTTTTTTTTTAAATCACAGCTTCCCATTGTGATGCATCAGTTGACCTAAATGTTTCCTCACACTGACTCATAATTAAGGCTGTGACACTTGACATACAATGTAATTTTTTCTGTCATAAAATTGACCAGAAACCTATTCAAATGTACAACTAATACGGGATCGTTTCATCCTATATTTACAGTTACACTCTTCAACTGAAGCACAATTCCAGAATTGTGGCATTTTTTTTTTTTTTTTTTTGCGATGAATGAACACACAAACTCATTCTGTTCTCTTTTTTTTTTTTTGTGCATTATGAATCCCAGTTAAAATAAAATGTGTTTTGCCTGATTACTCATGCTTCGATCAAAGAGTAGTACATAAATAACAAATCTTCCCAGTCGGCATATTTAAATTTATGAGTGCAACTGTGTATCGTAGTTATCTTAAATTTTTATGACGTGACACTTTCCAACCACTGTAGCTCCCTATATCATATCAGCAAACAGTGTCAAGGGAATGCATCCAAGTGTTACCAGAGAAGCACTTAAATGTAGATGCATTTAATGATTTTTCAGGCAAATGTCATCATAAAAATCCAATGTTGAAACAAGAGAGCTTGCAAAACTACTTATCCGTGCAGATTAAAAGAAGAGGCAATTTTGCATTAGTTTTTGTGCAAGTGTGCTTGTGTTCGCACGTTCTATACTTTCAAGTAAGACAAAACAAAAAGTCGAGCTGTGTCTTTAAAAGTGAAGGATGCTTGTTCAGGGATGTTTATGTCACTCCATCATCATTATAGTCACTGTACCCCCATCGCCATCATCATCCTCATCCCCATCTACAGACGCACTCCGCTGCATAACAGTGCCAAACAAACGCCACTTTCGTCCACAAAAAGAGGGAGGAAATAAAACTAATGCGTTACGTGTCATTTTTATTCCACCTCTTTTTATTAAGAATGCGGTCACCGGGGACCGTCGGCAACGTCAAAAGCCGGCACGAGGATGCGTGCGATTCTTAAAAAGCCGCACGTTAGCTTACCTTCAACAGCTATTACGACCGGCAAAATCCAGAATATCCATAGAATATCCATGGTTGCGGTCACTCAAAAACGGCCCCGGGCATTCAAATAAAATAGGTCCAGAAAGCCATTGACTGCCCGACGCGGAGAGGGCACAGTCGGTCCTTCACCTCCAGCAGAGCGCGCTCGGATAGCAAAACACAAGCGACTCAAATCTGGACCAAATTTGGGCGAGACCAAACACACGCAGACACTGGGGGTGGTCATTCTGATTTATCATCACAAATGAGTCATACTGTGTCTCTAGACCGTGTCACGCGTGAAATAATGGTTGGATATTAATACTTGTGATAAATGAGGACGAGATTAAAACATATATTTCAATTTTTCATGACCCGATTGGTCACCGGAACAGTGGACTCCCCTTCTGAGAGAAGTTGTTTTCACCCAGCTGTCAATCAACAGTAGAAGGACCGTCCTTCTCCTCATCGCTTTTTACCTTTCTGCTAGTTTTGTGACTTGGCACCGTGCAGAAGGCTTTCAAAACTGGAAAAAGTTTATACCTCAACTTGCACGCCACTCAAGATGGAAACACGCAACCCGTGCTGTTGAGTAGGGGATTGCTTTATACAATACGGAGTGTTCGTTTCGGGAGCTGTGCCGTAACAGGTGCTGCAGCAGCGTGAGTAAACGTTGCCTTTTTTTTTTGGTTTTGTTTTGTTTGTTTTGTTTACCTACGTCACCAACCCTTTTTTTTTTAGTTTCTTTCAAAAACAGGCAAATACAATTGATCGTATTTTTCTACCCATTTTAATTAAATAATCATTAAATGTTGAATAATAATAATGTGACGTTCAAGGATGAACACACGCGAGGAAAAGCATTTCCGAGTTGTTTGTATGTTGTGTTCAATGACAATGTACATAACTTTTAATTTTAATAAATTAACCAAAGTTCAACAAAACGTGATCAAGTTAAACTACGCTCTCTTTTTGATGTAACTAACATGGTAAAGATAATCATACGAGATGTCTCTTTTTTTGTTTTGTTTTGTTGTTAACCATTTTTCATGATTTTGGGATTAAGATGGAATGTGAATGCATCACCACTGAGGCCGGAAATGATTTGGAAATATGCATCTTATCTTACACTGGTCAACAAATTTTTGCAAAACTTTTTAATCAGAGATGCAAGTAAACTTTTTAAGAAGTTTTGGTTTTTTTTTGCACTGATTCCTCACTTGCCCTCATTTTTTTCTCTTGCACACTTTTTTTTGTAAAAATACCAATTATAAATCAATAATATAATAATCTTATAATTGTAATATAATATTACGTCTATGAATTAAGGGGGAGGTTCAGCAACAGGTGGAATTTTTTTCTGATTCGTCAAAGCTATGATGTACGCATTGTCAAATTCGTATTGCGCAGGTATTGCTTTTGTAGATCAAAGTTAAAAACAAAAAAATCTCAAAAACCTAACGAGCTAGAAAAAAATTGAAGATATATTTCAAATCGGCATCTAAAGTATATTCAGAGACACATCGAGGCATCTCTGATTCAAATTTGCTGTTGATCAATGGTGTTAATGTGCATGGTTTAAAATTGGTGATTAAAAAACATTTGAACGTTTTGAACAGATCCTCCCATCAAATTGAGCTCGCCATTTGACGGAACAGACTTCATATTGTACTGTACATGAAACCCCAGCAGGAGAGCTTAGCAGTTAGTGAGCGCTCTTGCCATCTTATTCATCATACGAGTGGAACCACTTTGAAATATGTTGCCTCAGTTCGTTATCAATTATTCATCACAAATAATTAAAACTGGGATGTGCTCACCGTTTTTGGATCTACAATGGCGATGTAATGGTTTTTTTTTTCAATACAGGAAGACATGATTTTTGAAGAATTAATTGTCTGTTCACTCATTTTATAAAAATTTTAATACACTACATACTAAGAAGCACTGAAGTTTCTGTAATTCTTGTAAAAATGTAGCAAAAAAGGAGTCAAATTTAAAGTATGAAAAAATAGCAAGGTCTTGTGCATCTCATAGAAAAACTAAGAAATATTAACGTTTTAAATCGAAAATGTATCAATAAAAAAATACTGACATTTCACAGTAACGCAAAAATAAATCAATTCTGGCAACAACAAAATAAAAAGGGTTACAATTGAGAGCAGTGGTAGGGAATCTACGGCTCGCGGTCCATACAAGGCCTGCAAGAGTGTCTGCTCTTGCCAGCCATGCAAATAAATAAACAAATAAAACATTAGAAAAAAAACAAACAAACAAAAGCCCCCAAAGATTCAACACGTGTTCATATTATATAAAAATGAACTTTTCCTGGGAGCTGTGTAGAAGCACTCTCTGGCTTTCATTGAACCTTACTGATGTATTGGCCCCATCTGAGTTGGACTCTATTGATTCCAGTTCACTTGACTGTCTTGACACGGGATGGCGTCCAGGTGATTAGGACACAGATGGAGCCAAATGTCGGGGGGAGCACAGAGAAAGCAGCATGCCGGAGCTCTAATGACTTCCAGACAAGCCCCGTGTGGAACTCGGCCAAAAGAGAAGTGAAAATGTTGAAGAAATGACATTAATACTCTTCTCAAGTCGCCCGCAGACATATTGCTTCCGGGCTGCGTTCAAATGCAGCGTGTCAGTTAAGAAAAGTAGCGGGATGCAATGCGAGCTCTTTGTGCAAAATGTAAAACACACAAAACATAAATGGGACAAACTTCAATTACACTAGATGAGCAGAGTAAGGGAGACCTTATGCTAAATTCAGCATTGATTTGTAGTCGTAATTACAATCGACTCGTGTCATTTTATTCATATCAGCTGCATGGGACAATGTAAACGTACAATTTAGAAATATTTATTTTCATCACCATACCTAAAGTACTTTTAATATTAATAATAATAACTGAGTGTGAATAAGGATGTTTTTCTTTTGTTTTAATCCAAATGCCTTTTAAAATCAGAATTTTCCTTTACTAGATTTTTTTTCGGGGGGAGGGGATTTTTTGTTTTCAAAATGTAGTTTCTTTCACTAATTACATATAAGCCCGAGCACCAACCAGGACTGGAATACTAATATTTTGCTGTTTTTAATGAATTAATTTTAAAAATAACGTCTTTAATTGTATGGTGGGAAACAGAAATTGCACTGCAACTTCATAGTACCGTTTAGGGATTATTGATGTTGTAAGGAAATTACTGTTATTAGCACTTCAATTGTTCGATTGAAGAAACATTTGAAAAATTATTTTAATAATGATTGTAAGTTTAGTTATTTAAAATGTATACAAAATTATTTGTAACACGTATGTAAGTGTGAAATAGCTAACGTATTTTATTTACAATTAATGAAAAAGTTAACATTAATTCAGTACTTTAATCTGATCATGGTATATTTCGCATCATAACCGGACAAATACAAAAAAAAATAAACTGGGCGCTGTACACAATTTTTTTTCTTTGTACCTTAATTTAAAGCAAGGCATGAGAACATTCATTGATTGAAACACTCCAGCTAATTCACTTTTAGACAGGCAAGATAGATGGATTAAATTTATTTTAATGTCGAGCTTCAGGAAAAAAGATCAAATGGGTGTACTGCAAGCTCCACAGCCGGGTGTTGACGTGTGGTTGCATCAACGCTGCCACCTAAGGTTCAAACGTTGAACTGCCCTACATTGTCTATTAAGAGTGTAACTGTGGCCACCGAACCTCTTATGTATGTAGATAAGTATATAAATTGCTGAACAGAAAACCAATATTAAGTGCAATAACTCATTTTGTGCTTTTTTTTTTAACCAAGAATGAACTCACTCAAAATTTTAATGTTGTTGGCCCTGCATATTACTTCAAAGGCACAAAAAATTATTGGGCCGATGGATGAGGTGTGCGGGCCACTTGATATATCACGTCAATTCTCCATAAGAAGGCATATCCATCCATTTTATATGGTGCTCGTTGTCCTTTGGGTTCCTGCTCATCGAAGCTATCCCTGCTGCTTTTTGGCAAGAGAAACTGGGAACACCCTGGACTGTCGGCAGTCGATCACAGGGTGCAGATATCCGAGCCTGACTAACTTTTGACGGGAGAATTGAGGTACATATTTGACTGTTCCTCGGCCAATTGCAGGACCCATGTAGACAAAAAGCCATGCAAGCTTCTGGACAATTATGTCAAATGACGTTTGGCGTAGTCAGGTTCACCAAGGATTGGTCATCGGTCAATCAAATATAGACCAGCAACCATTCACATTCAAACCTATTATAATGTTCAATCAATGTATTTAATTTTTTTCAACGGGTGAAGTATGCATACTGAAAACTCTACACTGGAAGGTCTTAGCCGAGATTCGCACTCGAACCTCAGAAGTGTGAGGGAGACATGCTGACCACTATGATACTGAGCTGACAGCTTTAAATCAGTTTGGAAATTAAAAGAAAATCCCACTTCCATTCCTCGAGGTTAAACAAATGCTTTTGAAATGAATTTAACGGCGCTTAGGCAGACTTCCTGCGGGTCAGCAGCTTTTCTCATTCTCTGGAATTTAAAGGTATTTACAAGAGCCACTTTGGGCTGGAACTGATTTCCACCTCTTAAAGGCCTTCCGGCAACATCAGGAGCACAAAGTCTCTCTCACTTTAGCTGTGCGATCTCTGTTAGTGCAGGGAAAAACCAAAGGATTAACCTTCAGTAAGATCACATTTTCACAAGAAGGCAGAACCGAGTGGTGCCGGGTTCAACGAGCAACCCGAGCTAACTGGGATCATCCAAGTGTTTTGACGTGTGGAAAATAACTGATGTTATCTCCTCGGCCAAATGAAAAAGAAGCATTGCACCACGGGGACGCAAAGGCAAGCTGAGCTGTTCTGCTAAGGAAATATGTCAACAGAGATGGTTTTGCAACTTGTTTCGTAGGCTGGAGTTGCACTGCAGATAAACAGTAATATTTACATAATATGACTATTATGTTTTACATCGAGTTTAGCCAAAACAGTCCATCACCAAGGCTGAACTTTTTGGCCATAATTCACAAAAATAGGTTTTGTGAATTTTGTGAATTAGCACAAAAATAGGCTTTGTGCTAAAACAACACCGATCATCACACGAAGAACAAAATGCATACAGTGAAGCATTGTGGCGGAAGCATCACACTTTGGGGCTGTTTCTCTTCAGCTGGAACTGGGGCCTAAATCAAGGTCGAGATCATTACAAAATAGTCCCCTAACAGCTCAGACCACTGTTAGAAAGCAAAAGGAAAAAGTTTATTTAAAAAAAAAAAAGCCTACTTGAACATCTGAACTTTATTTAGACTTACTCAGCGGCATGAAATGGTGGCAATTGTTTGCTGGCTCCCATTTAACATATTATATATATATACTGTATATAATATTTGACTGTGATTGGTTATTTCTGACACAGCCAAATCCCCAGTTAGACATGAATGATGCACGTGTATAAAACCACAATTATTTCAATAATTCATTTTTGCTTGCTCTCGCAAAAGATATCGCTTTTTTTTTTCCAATTAGGTCGTATATGTTTTTCTGTTGGTGGAAAAAGTTTTGAAATGATTTATCTTGGTCTCATACCACAAAAACCTGGCATTTTTAACTTTTTATATCCACTGTAGATAGACCACACATTTTTGTTTTTACGCTGCACTTTCATTGGCAGATACGTATCTGGTTTTTCGCCACATTTTAAGAGGCCTGATTCCAATCTGAAGAGATCAGGTTCCAGACGACATATATTCCAATGGTGCCACTCGAGGAAGAAATAAAATGAAGTCCAAATTTTGTGACTTGAACCATGCAGTTAATCCATCAATGAATAGTACCCAGCCCACTCAGTTCTGCCTCGTTGTTTTTGGTTAATTCGGTCCCGCTAAATGACTGATTAAGTGAGCCCAAAAGACTCTGTGTGATTTAATGCGGTTTTGGTCTAGTGGACTCCAGCGACTATTTCAAATCTAGGACCTAACATAGTTTTGACTTTTGTCATTCATCAGTTCCAAATTGTTTTTGCTACTAAATGATCTGTGGCACATTAAGGGTTCTCTTTTCTAGTTTTGAAAAATAGAAATTGAAGCGCAAACATATTTTATCATTGTAATGATACGTCGTCCGTCCCGGATTGGGTTTGGACAAAATTACTTGCCCCTCGGCGGCTCTTTTTTTAACTAATTGATAAGAACTTTTCACATAAATCAGCTCGACTCTCATTATGGTTTACATTCCAGGGCCAGCCAAGGAAAATAGCCTTTCTCCCTTCAATGTGGACTCTGCCTCGACCAAAGCAGACTCGCTTTCAAAGTACAAAGGCTTCGTCTTTAGCTGCAGATGAGCCAAATGTTTTTTATCGTGTCTAAAAGAGCCTTCTGCTGCCATCTTGAGCATCTTCCTGGGTTCTCTTAACTCTCTGAGTAATGCTCTGCTAATGTGACAACTTACAATTTCTTCCGCATCTGTGGTTAAAGCATATAGTAATGTAATGAGAAAATGATTAAAAAGCTAAAAATACATTTTAAAAAGTGAACCTCTGTGTATCTCATGGCATGTGGTAAAACATTTATTTGAATTGTTTGACAATGTTTGAAACAGATCGTGCAGTAGTAGAAGAAGTCAGCAAAAAAATATAGTGCCTATAGTGTGGAAAAGTTAGCAGTCATTTTCTTTTGAATTATTTGTTTAAAAAATAATTGTTTTTGTTATAGAGCAAAATAATTTGACAACAATTGGGGCATCTCTCTCTCTCTCTCTCTCTCTCCTCTCTCTGTCTCTCTCTCTGTGCACGTGCATGTATGAATTTGTAATCTTTTTGGGGGGTTCATTATCCAAAATGACACAATTAAGCACGTTTTCAAATGAAAATGAAGTAACATTTATTCATGCTAACTCAATTGATGTTGTTTTCACTAAATAAGTGAAATGCTGATAAAGCATGTTGCATAACCTGAAATGTGAAAACAAGGCAAATGTTTGATGAGCAGGATAGTTAAATTGGCGTTGTTGAAGTCTGTATTGATTATGATCAGTCAAATTTCAGCACTGGTTTTCTTAGTTATAGTTAATAGTAAAATGAATATGTTTTGGTGATGGAGCAAAACAATTTGATCCTGTTCTTTGGGACATTTTTGTGTGTTTTATATTTTTCACCATTTTTCAAACAGATATGATTAAGTATACGTGCTCAATCAAATGTTTTTTTAATAAATAAAAATTACTTCAACATTGAGAGAGGGGGATAGAGAGAGAGAAGCCTTGAATGTTTGTTTGCATAATAGATTTTAAAACAGATTATGCACAATTTAAAAAAAATGAGAATGTTGAAATTGATTTTGTTCAAATCTGTGTTAATTATTATTGAGGTTAAATTCAGCATTGGTTTTCTTAGTTTGATTCATTTGTGAAATATGTTGTGGGTGTGGGGCCAAACAATTTTATCCCATCTTAAAGCGGCATTTAACAAAAAAAAAAAAAAAAATTGCTCATATATATTAATCATTTTCTATCATGCCTTTTTGGAGCATATAAAAAAAATTTAGCCGGGTTTCCCAAGAAGACATGATTGACAAGTACTGTATTTGGTAATATAAAGTATTGGTGCTCACTCAAATGTCTGTTTTTTCATTGGAAATGAATAAATCATAACAGCAATATACAATGCCTCTCTGGCACCCTACAAAGGCCACTACTGCACAATGTTACAGCATATTACATTGCTCTGTGCACAAACTGCATTTAAATTAAAAAAAATCCGCTTCATAATTTTTTTGTAATCCCACTGAAACATAGCCAATAAATAAATGCAAGAACTAAAACTACGCAACAGCCTGGCAGATATGAATTCAAGACCAAATTCATGTCTTCAGAGATTTTCAATTCGTGTCTGCTCCATCACAGAGAGCAACAGATGGAGGTGCACAATGAGATTTTACCACTAAGAGGATTCCTCTATGTACTTTGGTGTCCATTTATATGTGTGTGGGAACAGAGACTCTTTCAGGATGACCCAGCCTGGCAAGTCGAGTTGTCACTTAAATTGTCATTAGCGGCGCATCATAGCAATCAGCAATCCTTTGCTTGGGGCATCTCAGTGAACGATTTAAAATAAGCAGCCAGGTGGGATTAGAAAGTGCAGAGTCTCTGAATTTTAACTATATGTCTGTGTGTGAGAATAGGTTTATGTTCATGCATTTCTTAAGAAGCCTGGTAAGACGCTTAAAACACTTTCTCCAAAGCAGGCATTAGACTGCGCAGCATAGGAAGGAGTGTTGCAGGTTCAGGATTTAGATTAAAACTATTTGCCAATTTTTGACTCTTAAGATCTATGTAGCGCTCATGTGGAATTACTCGGGCTCAACCGATTAATCTGCCGATTAGCTCTTTTAAAATCTGTCAAAATCTTAAAATCTCCCCCTTTTTTAAGGTAGGAGGCATTTTTTTAAATTACTATTTTGCGCAGTTCTTTAAGTGGGTTAATATGCAGCAGTACTCAATGTTAGCCTCCAGCTAAACGCTAAACTTGAGACCACAGAGCGCTGTCTTGTTATTCTCTCTTGCGTGTGCACTGACTGGTAGGTGCCACACGTCCTTCCCTCGCGAGGCGGTCTGTGTGTGGCAAAAAAATGGACCCGAAGACGAATGAAGAGTGAGAAATGTAAACATAGGGTGCGTTCGGAAATTAACTCCGACGCCCGTACACCACTCAGAGTGCGTGTGTTCAGAGGCAGACTGAACTCCGCTCCCATTAATTTCCGAATGCAGCCAGCACTGGTGCACCGTGTCCTCAGTCGGAGCGCCGAGTGTGTGCACAGGCACCCTGTTTTTTGTGTACTCTGAATATTTAACCCATCCATTATCCTAATCAAATGGCAAATTTGAGCACTTGGGAGTTTCTCGATGCCAGTAAGAGTGTGAAATCAGGTATGCCCCATCAATGCATGTTTGACATAAAAAATGCAGTGGAAATACAAAGTTATCTGGGTTGCACAAAATTGCACCTAACAAGAAACACTTTCAATGTTCGCACTATTTTTAATTTACGAAACGACATGGCAATGACACACAATAGGTTCTGCTTTCACTCGCAGTGCCATTGATTCTGTGCATTACTCATTGCAAGTGCAGCACTGCAACTTTGTTTTTTTGCTCTCAATTAGCCCTCAGCTTAAAAACAATAAAACTGCTAGCAATAGTTTTATTAGGAACTTAATTTTGGTTAGGGTTAGGTTGGTGGGGGAGTCCTTGCGAAACATGGGGATAGGGTTATTTCTGTGATCTCACTGCATTTTGGCGAAATCCACCTTCTGTCTTTTCTCAACACTCAAAGACACACTGGTGCTAAAAAAAATAAATAAATAAAAAAGTGACAAGTGAAAAATGAACGTTGATCCTCAGTGGATGCAGCTGGGGGCCACGAGCAGTCTGAAGCTCTTCATCAGTCCGCTAGCTCTCTCGCTGTCAGCTCGTAATTGCTTGCTAGCAACAGCTAACAAGCGAGCTCAAAAAGGAAGCCCCATTCCCAGCCAATGAATATTAACCGCTTTGCCAAATGTGCCTGAATTGCATTTTGGGAAAGCCGAAACACCCATTGACACCTAGTAATAATCTTGAGTATTCCATTAACTTGCCATGCATGTTTTTGGAATGTGGAAGGAAACCGGAGTACCCAGAGAAAATTCATGCAGGCGCGGGCAGAACATGCAAACCTCACACAGGAAGGCTCGAGCCGGAATCGTACCCTGCACGCCTGAGGCTCACGTGCTAACCTGTCGACCACCATGCTACTCACTTTCATAGTATTCGTGAATTTTAAAAATTGTTGAGGAACGAATGCATAGCCTTCTGGTACATGTTAGTTTATCAATCCTTGAGTTTTTTTTTGTTTGTTTGTTTTTTTGGTAAACTAATACTATGCAAGAACATTTACTCCAAAACACTCCTTTTAAAATGTACTGAGAAATTCTGAGTGGAGAAAACCTTCGTAGTTCTTTTTATTGGGCAATATCACCCCAATTCTTTTCAGTGCACTAGTGCGGGAGTAAATCTTCAGAATGAATCAAATCCTTTTCACTCATAGTACATGAGGCTCTCATCAGTGTAACGTGGGTGAGTAACTTATGTTCTCATCAAATGAAGGGTGATTTTAATCATTAGAACAATTAATCCACTACACTGAGTAAAATGTATTCTCTTCCAAGTGTAAATATTACTCTTATTAGACTGCGATCAAATATAGTCTATTTGGAATCAAATGTATGAAATTTACTGTGTGTGGTTCTGACGTTGTCTCATAGACTAAAATCCATGGGTCCAAAATCCCACTCATGTTTCTCGATAGGAAAAGATTGTGCTTCGAAACAAAGTTTAGATTTAAGTAAACAAATCTTGATTATCGATTATCTAAAAATAAAAAAAATAGTTGGTCATTCATTATTGAGTACAAATGTTTTTTTTCTCTCTTTAACCAAGTAAGTTTCAGTAGGCTATCTGAATCCCAAAATTTTTGATAGCTGCAGCCCTAATTCATATTAAATGTATTTATTTTGGTATTGCTGTACATACATCCATAAGAAGGAGGGTACAACAGTCCTTTGAGAATTGTAGTTTACCTTACATTATTAATACTTAGTGACTTTTATTATTTTACACTTCACAAATAATAGTTAAAAAATACTAGTAAAAATTCAACATAATGAACAACAAAATAAAAATGAATCAAAACTAACAAACCTGCTCTAAAAAAAACTAAACTGATTTTTTTTAAAAAGTACAAATGAAATAAAAACTAACTAACTAAAAACACAAATAAAAGCACCCGCTTTGAATTTTAACTTTAGTGAAACCACGGACAATTAAATGCGCTACATTTCGGGGTCTGTCCATCATCAAAGAGGCAATGGAATTGATGATGACGGCAGTGAGTGGAGCAAGTCACACGCACGTTCTTTCTCTTGAAACACAGCAATGTTAAATATACGCCACTTCAAATTTACTCGGAAATAACGTTATTAAAAAAAAATATGAAACAACGGCATTATATCAGTATGTCAGCTACGAGATGAAAATATGCAAAAACGTGCTTGGAATGGTTTCTCTTCTCATATCAACATTGGCACACATCTACAAAAAAAAAAAAAAAAGCCACTGGCATTTTTCTCACTTTCTAAATATACAACTTTTGAACTGACTGACGTAGCTTTTGGTTGTACAGTATTTTCATGCCCACAAACTCGAGAATGGTCTTTAGCTACTTGCTGATGCGGCAGTCTCATGGATTTAGTTCGTTTTTTTGTTTTGTTTGGTTTTTAATCACTTTTAACCACTTGTAAAGTGTTTGTTCCTTGGAACAAACGCACAGAAATCCAAGAATTTTCCTGGACGATAACTTGGAAAAAGCACCAACGCCTTTTTCCCTTTGCACAAATCCAACTGACCTTTCTCGCGTGTATAGCACACTGCCTCACCAATTTATTATGTACATAAAATAAGAGCAGTGTCTTGTGGGCTTTCCTAAGAGTTCTTCCCGACATTATGTCAAGTTTATTTCACACAGAGATGTAAAAGAAATTATGTGGAGCTTCTGTGTTTAATAGCATCCACTATGTAATTATTTTTTTGCTTTGAAGTCATTTCGGTAGCTACTGTCCAAGTAATGGCAAAAATAGCAAGGTGGAATGAAAGAAAAAGTGCCCACGTTAGCATCGCTTTGGTTGCTTTAAAAAAAAAATTTAAACAAATTCAGCAAAGTCATTTCTGCTGCTGTATGAGTCAGGGCGTGTCATTATAATCCTTCGATGTTGCTGTTGCAGACATTTTGTTCACACAACAGCATTGTGAAGTATTTTACACGTGCGCAGATCAATACAAATTTTCCCAAAATCCCTACCGTCGTGTGATCCGGAGGTACTTTCACAGTTGGAAATCATAAAAATGCTTGATTTAACTTGCTTGCCGCTTCGAGGGATGTTAGCTCTTTATTGTATTTCCTTTGTACTTAACCTCAACCCTGAGAGGAAGCTGGTAGAGAAACTGAGAACCTCCATGGGGATCCAATTATATTTTCTTCCCCTGTTCTTTGCAATAGAATAACTTGGTAACGGGATCTCCTTTTGATTTTGCTGTTTACGCCCTGCCGAGCAAGAAGCTCACGCTGCGGGGTTATGTATCGAACGTGCTGCATGTTTGCTAGGCGACTGGTTAGCCACGCTACGCAAAGATAAAATATTTTTCCATGTAACTTTGGGAAGATTTTGCGCAGAAATCAAAGGGAGGGGTGGAATTTTTTTTTTTCTGAGCCAAATCAGTACACGCTGAATCTAATTGTGACTTTCCTTTGTGTTTTACCTCAACATAATTCAAATTCAGGTAGACGGACAACCAAAAAATAAAAAAATGCATATATGGGCCATGTACATTTTTTTTTTAATCCTTAAACGCAACAGTGATTGTTGTACCTCAATTTCTAAATGTAATCATAGCTACAAAAAAAACACTGATGGCGTTTGCAAAACTAAAAAGCACAAACACTGTTTTTTTACTGAGTACCGAAACATTCACAGAGCAAAAATACACTACGTTCAGTTCATATTCGCCCCCAAATATGGACAAGTTCGTGAACTTTTATTCCTTGAACTCATTCAGGGACAACATTGGCAACAGGTAAGATGTCGGTGTGGAGTACAATGGAGGGAGCAGGAAGTGTGAGAACTGGAGGAGGCAGAGGAAGAAGATGTGGAGGTGAAGAAAGGGAGGAAACAGAAATTACTGATGACATCAGAGCTACAATGGTGGACAATGTAATCAACGGGAATGACCCAGAGGGACAGCACAAGGCGAACTGAGTTGGGTTTTTTTTTTCCCTCGCAATGAAGTTACTGTTTTTTGTTGTTGTTTGTTTTGATTTTGTTGTTGTGTGTTGACATGGGAAAACATAACACAATTTTGTAAAAATACAGAACTATGACCAAAGTATGACGCCACACTGACATAGTTTAACTCGTGCACAGAGAAAGCAAAAGCCGGATGTATTTTTCATTCTTAGCATCAGTGTGTGGTTGGCGCATTTTGTGGTTCCTAATATGATGGATTGTGCTAAATTTTTGATCCAAGAAATATTATATATATATATATATATATATATTTCTTGACAAAGGTTTGAAGAGTTAAACAAGACTTATTTGCTTTTGCATATGAAGTACAATGTTGTGCCATTTCGGTGAAATGTTTTGTGTGAAGAATTTTGGAAAAAAAGAAGTGCTTTCACCATCAGAAAAAAAAAAAATTAATGAAACAAACTTTCTATATTTTGGCTTTGTCTACGGTCTTTTACATTTTCTTTTATAGTTTTGAGGAACCTGTAAACACAGTTTTTGCTTTTACTGTAGTCATGAAAGCCTGAAGTCGGGTGTGGTGACTTGCTTTTTGCCAAGACCTAGAACAGTGGTTCTTAACCTGGGTTCGATCGAACCCGAGGGGTTCGGTGAATAGGTCTCACGGGTTCGACAGAGCCTCTGCCATGGAGGTTAAGACACACCCAACTCAAGATGTCAATTAGTTATGACACGCCCGCTTGGTCATCACTGGCTGCGGACGATCACATAACATTGCTTGTCCGATCAGTGCTGCGGGAAATTTAGTTCGCTCAGTCATCACCGTGTCATTGTCATGATTGTACGTCGTACAATTTTTAAAAAACCTATACTTTTGCCATGTAATTTTATTTACTTTTTTCTGTTTTTAATAAATGTGTTTTTTTTAATGTCTTGAATTTGTAAAAAAAAAAATCTTTTTTATTTTTCACTAAATAAGGGATCGGTGAAAGTGCAAATGAAGTGGTTGGGTTCGGTACCTCAAACAAGGTTAAGAACAACTGTCCGAGAGTTATAAATGCTCGACGTTTACAATCCCAGCACAAAGATCGGCCAATCCAGACTATGAAGTGACGTGAACATTGCCAATTAGGAGGCAATCTTAAATTTGTGCCGTTGCCAAACACAAATAGAGAAGCAGCTGGTTGTGTTGAGTGTTTAACATGTCTCACAAGTCCTTCACCACTAACTACATACATACATACATACTCGCCCGCAGATACAGGATCATGCTGAATTTAGATTTGAAGTTTTAGCAAGAGCAAACATACTATAAAATGTCAAGTTTCCCATACTGGAGATAACATTTTTCAACACCCAGCAAAATGTTATTGCAGGCTCAAGAAAGCCGTCTTGACATTCAGCCAAGTTGACCAACCGAGTAATGAATGTCATTTTATGAATCTGCGTGTCTTTTTGTGTGTGTGTGTGTTTTGTTGCGAAGATAGGACTCTGCTATGAGATTTAACACTTCGCTTGAAGATCCAGCCTTGAGTCACTTGCCTGTGTGTGTGTGTGTGTGTGTATATGGTGTGTGTGTGTATACCCGTGCATGTATGTATACAGTGGTTGGCGGCGTTATCGTATGCGCAGCGCGCATGCACAGTATGTGTAGGCACGCATGGAGGGAAGCGGCGTAGAGAGTGAGGAAGTGGAGCAGAAAACAGAGGCCTGACATAAAGAAATCCTGGATAATTCTGCCCTGAGATGTGCGAGCGGAGCATCCAGAGGTCGTTCCCATGGCAACCTTTGCCCAGGGAGATCACTGACCCCTCCCGCCATGCGGCACAAGCGGAGCACCGCTTTTGTAGGTCACATATGGCACCAGCGATCCAATCAGGTCTAATCTGGCTGGAGTTGTGGCTCATAAATAACACGTGATG
Source organism: Hippocampus kuda (assembly GCA_901007745.1). NCBI lineage: Eukaryota > Metazoa > Chordata > Actinopteri > Syngnathiformes > Syngnathidae > Hippocampus > Hippocampus kuda. Next base: position 13,863 of record CAAKHF010017664.1, on the reverse strand, counting down.
AGAGGAGGGGGTGGGGGTTAAACACACCATCTTATCCCATCGGCAGACTCGACTGTACAATAATGGCTGTGCGCAAGTGGATTAACTTACCCATTAAATGTATATGTCAACAAATGTATGTTGTTGTCTATTGGTGATAGCTCAGTGGCATATGATACGCCCCACGCAGTGTGTTGCTGCAATCTCCGATGCACAATGGTTTCACCTCACCCCTTGCATGACTATAAAATTCTGGTGTCGCTCAAAATGAATTCATTTTCTGAGGTTGGACATGGTAGATGGACAATTAAAAATGTGTCGATCCACGATTTTAAAAAATAGATAGGACAAAGTTACAATATTGACAGATAAGTCAGCAGTCTGTTGAATTTTCTTCGAGTTTGATATTGGAGACACAGGGTTTGCTCTGAGTGAACATTTTCTATTGATTTAAAAAAAAAATATATATATATATGATAAGCAGGGGTGGTCCAGTGGTTAGCACGTTGACTTCACAGTGCAGAGGTACCGGGTTCAATTCCAGCTCCGGCCTCCCTGTGTGGAGTTTGCATGTTCTCCCCGGGCTTGCGTGGGTTTTCTCCGGGTGCTCCGGTTTCCTCCCACATTCCAAAAACATGCATGGCAGGCGGATTCATTCATTCATTCATTCATTCATTCATTCATCTTCCAAACCGCTTTATCCTCACTAGGGTCGCGGGGGGTGCTGGAGCCTATCCCAGCCGTCTTCGGGCAGTAGGCGGGGGACACCCTGAATTGGTTGCCAGTCAATCACCCCTTCCAATGAAAGTCAGCAAATTATTTTTGGGTACTAAGAGTGGCAATCAATAAATATTAAGGCTGTTCAAAGGCTACATATGTGCATATTATATATATATATATATATATATATATATATATATATATATATATATATATATATATATACACACACACACACACGTGTGTGTGTATGTACGTATGCTGACTGTATTTCCAAGACGATACCAGATGTCACATTTATTTCAACTGTTTTGATCTAGTCTCGTAAAATGTATTAAAATCCACAAAGTTTCAAACGGTTGAATCTGTTTTGGAGATTATACAGAACTCTACTTTTTTGTTGAACTAGAAGACATGAAGTGCATTATTTACTACTTACAATTAAAAATGTAAGCTTTCTTCTTAATTAATCTCATGTCGCCCTCTTGTCAAATTACAGTATAGCTCATACATGAAGACACAAAAAAGAAGTACAAGGGAGAAAACTTTACCCGGGATGTGAGTGAGGTGAAGTCGACGACCGTTGAGCTGAGACACATTTGTGAATTATTGAATTTGAATGATTTATTAGACTTCACTCGATTTACTTTGTAGCACCACTGCATTCATTGTGTACCCTTTAAAGCTCTTCTCAGACTGAAATGCAAATTGTTTGTTTGTCTTCCAACAAGGATTGCTGTCATAAGTGACCTTATGTATATGATAGTCAGTTAACAAAGTGAATGGAGCCAAATTAGAAAAGTTAGCATGTCATCCGGAGAAGTTGGGTACTGCATCAACTGAAGTTTCCGGATTAAAACTTCATGATTTCTCGAGTTCATGCAAACTGCTGTTACAGGCTTTTATTTCCCAAAAAGAATCAGTTGCCTAGACATATTTTATTTGGTATCTTTGAACGTGAGCTTTCATTTTCATCTTACTTTTCTGAGAATTGTTGACCTAGAAATGAATTTCTTTCTGTGATAAAAATTCCTCAACATTTTCTGCCGTTGAATTGTTACCTATTCATTATTAATGATGACGCCATCTGTTTTCTCTGCTGCTTATTCTCATCTGCGATCTCCACCACACAAGCGCAGGAAATAACATCCAAACTCCTTACAGGAGGAGTAAAGCTCAGTACCTCTCGACTGTGAGGCAAACCTGGTAGCCATTATCTAAAATCAATATAGCTGAAACTTTTTTGAATCACTATCTCCAGACAGTATTTAGACTTTTTTGACGGCAGTACTGTAGTCGGAATTAGTAGAAGAAGCAGTAGCAGTAGTAGTCGTAGAAGTGGTAATAGTAGTCGTAAGAGAATAGTAGGAATGACATCACAGATCCAAATAGCATTCAAGATGGCACTCTCCATGTTGCCTTCAAGTACAGACAAACACCTCAGAACCTTTGACCATCGCGTCCCGTCTCGCCTGCCGTGGTCGGTCATTTCATGAGTGAGCTGCTAATAATCACAGGTGACTGGCTTGTCACCTTTTTCACTCCAACGCATCAGCGAAGGCACAGCGGCCATCGAGAGGCCCCTTGGAGGCCATATGGGGAACGCCGGCTGCCTGCAGTCAGCCAGTCTGCCCCTCGATGCTTCTTCTGCTTTCTACTGGTGAAAAGACATCACTGCGGGCAACTTTGAGCTAGAGACAGAGTGGTCTGAAAATTCCCACATTCTCACCATGATCCATCCGATCGTAATATTGCTGAAGAAAATGGAGGTCGAAAATACATGCACATACTGTACAGTATTGCCTCAAACAATCTAAAATCAGTACATGTATTTTTTTCCCCATAAGAAATTCAAAACAATTATTATTAGACAAAAGAAATGAAAACAAAATGATTTATGTAAGAAATGACACAATTAAGGCTCCAAATCCTAAAAATAAATTACTCCTCGGGCTTTTTGTCCTTTTAAGTACTTTTATCCAGTTATTAGTAGTCTGTTTTAGCCTCCAGCTTGGAGCTCTGTCTGCTATTTGAGTGGTGAGGTCATGGATACAGCACTTAAAGAGCTAATTCCCCATTTTCTCTCCACATGAAGGAGTGATCACAGACTTGGACGAGGTTGGAGTTTTCACTCTTGATAGTAACATTAACACTGGTCAATCAACTACTTTTTTTTTTTAAATCAGAAATGCAAGTAAACTTATCCAGAGGAATTTTGTGAGCTCATTCTGAATAGTTTTGTTTTTTTCCTCTAGCGCATCATAATAATAATCATACTAATAATATATCAATAATCTAATATGCAATGTAGTTTATGTAATATTTAGTAGATTTTTTTTCTGAAGCATGTCGATATCAATTTTAATGCATGGTCAAATTCATCTTGAGCAAGCTTTGATAGATCAAACTTAAAACCAAATTAATAAAATATCTCAAAAATCAGATGTGCTGGAAAAACAGGAAAAAAAAAACATTTATTAAACTAGTTAAACATATATATATGTTTAGGGACAAAACGGTAATAACTAATTATTTGTGATTTTATCACAGTTTATCAGTAAACCGTTTCAGCCCGAGTTAGTTGGAAGTCGCATTTAATGGTGAGACAATTGTTTCTTTGTAAAAAACATTAAACAGCACCTATTTTTTTTCTTTTGTATAAAACTCCATCTAGAATGGAACCTTTTTGTTTTTTTTTTTTTGCACGTCCCCTGATTCGACCCCAGCGTTTCTTACACATGAAACGACGGCGCTCAGTCGGATTGACGGGCGCCTACACAAGAATAACTCACAGCGTCCAGTCGCAGTCAAACAACTCAGCTGTCTCTCTTCATCTCCCTCAACGCCGCTTTTTATGCTCCAGTCACTTTCCTTTAGCTGGCAGACATAAATTGATTTAAAGATGTTCGGTGGGGGGGAAGCAGGGTGGGGAATTTCAGCCCCACAAGGTTTCATATGGGATTTTTTCCCCCCCACCTAAAAGCGCATTTAACATTTAAAACTTTGTTAAAAATGTATGATCCGAGTGAGTACAGTGCCAAAATCTTGGCTGTCACTAATTTTGTTAACGATCCTTTCCGGAGAAATTTTAAATCATACAACAGTTAAGTAGTTTTCTTGCAATGAAGACTAGACATGAGGTTCATCAGTTCCTTATTACTCACAACATTAAAAATATGTATACATTGAATTTCCTGTTTGTGTTGTAATGAAGAGGATGTGAAATAACCATAAATATGGTTACTCTGGACAAAAGCAACAAGATGAAGTAAGCATTGTTCATGGAGGATTGCTCAGGGCATATTGACATTCACATCACATGATATTCTATAAGGTGGTCATTTGCGTCTCGAGGTAGGGGAGAAAATGTAGTCAAAAAAGTTAAGTTACAGGTTATTAATCCTGTGAAATAAATGATTAAACAGATTGTCAAGACAGGACTGCAATGTGCAAGCAACACAATTCCATTTTTTTTTTTTTGCTCTCAAATGACTCAAGTCCACCCAAGACTACCGGTACTAACTGCGATGCCAATGTCTACTTTACTTTTGTGTTGTCACAGTTTATATCTTTGTTGAGTTACATGCAGTAATGGTAATGTGGGCATCATTTCATGTGTTGATGAATATAAATGCAGTCATACGAGATGTGCGTCACATGAAGTGGGCATGAAAATTATAGAATGGGTGCTCTGACCTGTCATTTGAATCCCGTCTTTGCATAGCTTTTTCATTAGTTTCTTTTGTGCCTAAAAGATGAAATGGTCAATCAATCAATGAAGTATTTTTTTTAAAAAAGGTGTTTGTTTAATGGCTGTGCTGCACAATGAAGATGAACGTGTGAGTTACTGTCGATTAAAGTTACAGTAGCCAAATAAAATTGCCAGCGTCAAAAGAGTAACCGTCAAATCCAATCGGTCCGGACAGACTCTTGTTCTCATATTGTCCCGCTGAACTCTGCCACTGTATCTTTAAAATAACTTCAGGGTTCACTGAGCTCGGTGCAGAGCTTTCCGGTTCACTCAAGCTAACACAGCATGAGCGATTGGCCTTTTTCCTTTTTTTTTTTCCTTTTTTAATTTCCAGCCTCGCTTGCTCTTTCTTTTTGTGTTGTACAATGTTCGAGCTCTCAGGCTGCTTGTCGTAGCGCAGCAGCACTTCTCCAGTCACGGCGAGGGCGACAGGTATGGCAGCACGGAGGCGACAAGGGTCGAGCGACGTGATGCTAATGCGTGCCGAAATTGCCTCTTATGTCCCGTTCCTAAATTGGAAAAATTGACTTTCCTTAGGAGAGGTGACACAGGCTACACTCTCGGGAGACATTTCAGGGGCTAAGTGGAGGTTTCGCAACAAGCCACACAGCAACAGGGCCTGGAGGCCGGGCAAATGTTTCATGAGTAATTTAATATCTGGAACAAGGGAGCTTGGTGCACTCAGGAGCCCAGCTCGACACAGTGATCCACAAGATGGAGAGAAAAAAAAAAAAAAAACAACAAAAAAACAGGACCCAGTAGTGGTTAATGTGCACCATCTCTCCACCAAGGCTGAATGGCGTAAACCTGCACAGCTTCAGAGCTCCCCCTGAGGGCCCTCAAAGTAAAGCATCCATTTGGTTTTGCAGCTGCAACTCACACTCAGTAGTTGCCATAGCCTTGCTAAGATGGGAAAACCAGTGTCCGGTAGGTGTTACTCCCATAGAGGATTTCCATAAATGGTCAGTTAAAACAAATAAAATACAAATGACATAAAACAATAATATCTACTTTCACTAATACGCTTATTCTCATAAGGGTCGCGGGCATGCTGGAGCCTTTCCCAGCTGTCTTCGGGCAGTATAGACGGGGGACATCCTGAACTGGTTGCCAGCCAATCACAGAGCACACATAAACGAACAACCATTTCCGCTTACAATCACACCTAGGGACAATTTGGAGTGTTCCATTCACCTGCCGTGCATGTTTTTGGTATGTGGGAGAAAACCGGAGTACCTGGAGAAAACCCACGCAGGCACGGGGAGAACATGCAAACTCCACACAGGAAGGCCAGAGCCGGAATCGAACCCTACACCTCTGAGGCTGATGTGCTAACCAGTTGTCCACCGTGCTGTACATGTATAAGTATGTGTGTGTGTGTGTTAGACTTCAACCACATGCAAATCCCCAACAAAAAAGTGCACTTTTTTTTCCCCTAAGCATTTGACTATTTTGAACAGACACAAAGCAATTTAGATGATTACATAAAAGTGTTGCGACACATGTGAATTTCAGTTCATTTACATCCATGCTAATGTCCAATAAGCCGGTGAAATTCACAGAGAGCGAAAGTGGCATGATACTTTAAAACACGCCTTATACTTTAGTGTATGCTTTAATACATAGACATGCATGTAGGTTTAGGCGTAAGAGCATTTTAGAACATCATGAGACTCATTCGCTGAAATCAGAAATCTCCCTTCAGTTGAGAGCAATTTTAAACAAAGGGAAGAACTGACAGTCTTCAGAGGTTAAAATCTCTATCAACAATTCATAGTGGCTGGGACATTTAATTTTCAACTGCAGATACAACCGAACATTTGTTTGGGAGCAGGCCTTGATTTATGTTAATGCATACAGTAAATGCTGGATATTCTTGATCATGCTGCATTTGCATTATGTTCCTGGCGCACACAGCAATCATATTTCGGGCCTCGGCCCCTGGAGAAAATAAGATAAATGTGACACAACATAGTGGGATGGGATTGGCAAATGTGATTGGACGTTATTGCCGTGGATGCCAAACCAGATTTTGACAGTTTAATCCAAAAAAAAAAAAAAACGAATTCCACAAAGGTCACGGTGCGCAGTAAAACTGGATGAATGCCACAAAACCTGACACAACAAGTAACAAAAGCGGACATTTTGCCCTGTATGTTGGGCGCTTTGCCACAATTTGGTAGCGTTTTCAGAGCAAGTTTATTTTTGATGGTAGCCATTTTGTTACATTCAGTCACTGCTTGTCTTGACATGACTGCCGATGGGCCAGATACAATACGGTGTGTTGCGTTCTACTGCAGTCTGATACACATGGTCAGGGAGGAGGTAAATGTTCTCTGTGGCCACTGCAGTCACGTTAGCTAAAATGGAGGATTTGGGTAATTTTTCACTCCATGTTCAAGTTTTGTAGCTCTCTACAAACTTGAACCCAGAGAGTGACAAAAATGGGCAAATAGTATGCTGTGGGATTTTTTTGCATCCATATTTTCGTTTCGTAGGTCTTCTCTACAAAAGTTGAATGCGGAAGGGGGAAAAACATGGCAGTATGTTTTGTTTTGAAGGCACAATCTGTTCGCATCTTAGTGTTTTTCATTGGATTGTTCATTTATGGCCTAGTGTTTTTCTTTCAAATACTTACCATAATTTTGGCTCTACTACTGCTCCTCCCGTCAGCCGAGGTTAGTGACAGAATATGGCACTTTCGACGTGTTGGATCGTTGTTAATCAAGGAGTCCCGTATCATACCCAACCTTGGGGATAACTGACTGGAAAAACATAGCACTTAGTTCAGTGTCCAAACAGATCTCCCCATTGTCATAAAAAAAGTGAATGGGTTTTTTTCAGGTTAGGGGAACTTCGAGAAGTTTAAAGTACTTGTGTTGTCATGTCAACCTTAAGTGTGTTGAGTTGCGTGCCTGTCATGGAAGGCCTGTCAGAAAATAAGTAAGGAATGGGAACCATATGAATGACTAAACAGGCATGAAGCATGAAGAGGCTTTGGCAACAGATGGAATTTTCCCCCGTCGAGGCAACATCCCGTGAAACGCAATTAGTCGTATTCTTCCACGGCGCAGTGACACCAAGGGCAATTCGCTGACCTAGATAGATGGCGGTTGGTTGAGTGCGACGCATCCACATGCCCCTAATGCCCTCGCTAAAAGTGCAAATAGGTCAGAGGTCGAGGAGGAGAAGCGACAAGAAACGAGGTTTTTCACACCACGCAGGCCACAACGGAGGGCTGAATGTTCATGACGCCGCCTACGAGTGACTCATCAAAGGCTCTCAGACACACACGAAGCAAAAGCATAAGTAACGGTCTCATACTGTATTATTGTAGAGGTTATCCTGCCACATCACACACACTGTGTTATCCAATTGAGTCCCATTTCCACCGCGCAATAGCGCTTGGTTCAGTTCACTACACTCCATTTTCCAATGTACAGGGTCACAAAACTTTCTGGACCATACGGCTTCATTTGTTTGGACCATTTTGTAGTCTTACTGGTCGCACGAGCACAGTATGGTTTACCAGTGCAGGCTGTAGCTAAACAAAAATATCAAATACATAAATGAGATATTTTTAAAAAATATTCCTTTACAAATGTACAGTATTTGGTGGGAATTGACAATTATACAGTTATACAGAGAAATTGGAAATGTTTATTTTAAAAGTACAAATATAAAAGTATATATCTTGACAATAGTGCATAACGTTAGACAAAATGGTTTCAGAATTAAATAAAAAATTTCAAATGCATTACAACTGAAATACTGTATTGTATGACATTTGAAAAATATTGAACTTTTTTTTAGCAATATAAAAACATCTAAAACAAAATATTGGTTAACGAAATAAAATCAAATAAATTCATAAAACTAACAAAGTAACAGAGCTCAAATATCCTTGGTTTTTGACTTTAGCAATTAATTTCATACATGAGTTTTTGGTGTTCATATGGAATATATTTATTTCACTTTTCCTGTTCGGCCATACAGAATAGGGAAGGTTGAACAGCCATTTGGGATTGCAGTTTACTTTCATACAAAATACAATACCATAACATTTGTAATGAGCTTTTTTTTTTTTTTGGTCCAGCACTCAACAAATACTCAGCAAACTAAAACTAATCAAACTAAACAAAAATGAAGCATTTTGGGGGGGAAATAAAATAACACAGACTCTCTAATAACGAATTTAAAAAAGAAAATTCAAAACGAAATAAAAACCATAATAAAAACCCCAAACTATTATAACCTTGCTGTGTATACCGAACAGGTTTACCATTTATGATTGACGTCTTAACCATCTTCTGAGCATAAAATCATTCCAAACACACAACACAGTACTGGATATTCAAGAAAACCTTTTGCCAGATAATTGGGCCTTTGCTGTCTCTGACTGAGTTTGGATGATTATCATTATGTGGTTTCCTCCCACATTCCAAAAACATGTATGGTAGGTTGATTAAATGCTCCAAGTTGTCCTGAGGTGTGCTTGTGAGCGTGAATGATTGTTTGTTTATTTGTGCCCCACGGTTGTCTAGCAAACATTTCAGGGTGTACCTACCCCCGCCCACTGGAGATGGGCTCCAGCACGCCCATAACCCACGTGAGGAGAAATGGTTCAGAGAATGGACGACTACAAAGGTAAGGAGAAGGAAATAAAATAATAATAGCAACAATAGACTAATACAAGATTGGAAAAATATTGGAACATAGTAGATGAAAAAATACGGATGAAAAATACAAAACTACTGGAAATATATTACACATATCACAAAATTCTATTACACCACAAATATTGGAAAATGGTATGATAGTTTTAAAATAAGAACATATAATAAGAAAATATGAGGGAAAAAAATCCCCAAATATTGGAAAAAAAAATTAAGACAAAATGACAGAAAAAAAGACAAATATGAAATGGTCAATATCAAAATTACTGCTATAATTAAAATGGAGAAGAATAAATTAAACTAAGGTCTTACTATAATCAGACATACGGTACAATGATAAATCACTTAGTGGTCATTAAATAATTAATCTCCATCGTATCCTGTCAGCAGCCTCACTTATTTTCTCATCGCTCTTTGCTACATTGTCTGGTTGCAGTTAATTCATAGAACTTGACCAATATTCATCTAGCATAACATCTGTTCAATACTATGAAGTTCATTCAAAAATTTGAGCGAAATGGGTAAGTCTCAACTGCACCTTATATGGTTCCTGTCTATTCACTGGTCAACTGAGAAAAAGCATCTTTACTCTGTTACCGATTGGTCTCAATTGGGTACATGGCAAGCAGAAGGAGAGGTTCACTTTACCTATGTGTGTTGTATATGGGTTCACTTCACCTTGTATTGCCATTACATTGACCTTCATTGAACCAAGATCATAGCAATGTGAGCACAAAAAAACAAACGGAGACTCTTTTGACTGAGAAAAGATTCCAATGTGTTCCTCATCATCGGGAAATTCCACCTCCTCTGTAGCGATAGCGGAAAGAATGAAAGAAAGAAAAAAAACTGGAACTTGAGGTCTGAGAAGCTAAAGCGTGTTTGCCCTAATAACAGGCCTTCAACTGCATTGCTAGTTATATTATCCTGTCTGACCTTCAATGGATACCCGAGAGCGTTTGCGGAGTTCCAAAAAAGCAAATGAGAAAAAGATGGAGGATTACAGTGCTGTTGTAATTTGTATGACACATGGCAACATATTTTCTTTGAGGTGCCTTGATCATTTCCCACTTTCGCTCTCTGCTCCAACATGGCTGCTCACTCACCACGGGTGGAATGGTTCAGAGTGTCCTTTTTGCGCTTTTGCTTTGACTAAAAACCTCTAACTCCTGACGTACACATAACCACAATCTACCAGAGTTTGCAATTCTCAGAAATGTCATGTGAATGCCAACAAATGCCATTCCGGAGCCAACAACTGTACTGAATTCAGAACCAAAACATCGGTCAATACAAGGCAGTTGTATTTAGTGTCTGCGTTCTACCATATCACATCGAGGCACTTTTTATGTGGATCAAATGTCGGGGCCAGAACACAACACATTGTAAGTGGGCACTTGTGCTACATTCAAAGCTACTGGAAAGAGTTGGAAATAGGCCACCCAAAACGTTATAGCTGCTGACAGGGATAAGATAATATTTGCTTTGTTTGTGAGATTATTTTATTGTTTTTGTCAGCTTTTAAAAAATATATCAACTAGTACGGTCAAACGTTACATCGATTTGGTGCTACACACCAATTTCCATGCAGAACCATTTGCATTTCAAGCTAACTAACAGTTAAAGGTGCAGTGTGCACACATTAGTGTTGTCTAGTAGTGAACTAATTAATTACTTCTTCAGCAGAGGTACAAGCAACATGTCAACCCAAACGACTTCTACTATTCCCTCAAGTGACAGTGTAAGTGAATGTTGTTACACACGTGTTCATAATATTGAGGAACTACCTTCGCTAAATTGGTCTCCTTTGAGTATCCGTAGCAGAAAGATGGCAGCGAAACATGGGAATCTCCTGTAGGCGAGGTGCGCTCTATGTAATATAATTAGTGATTATCTCACTTCACCCACAATTACATTTAAAAAAATGTTTTGATGTGATCGAACATTTTTTTTTGGGGGGGGGCCAATATTGTTGAAATTAATAGTGGATTTTCGAAATAATGAACACTGAAATATCAACAAAGGTTTACACACTGTCCCTTTAATTATCAAGGCTAATTTTCAACGTGGCTTGCTAGCTTGTTCGATGCCAGCAACACATATATGGACACATTTACTGTTCATTCCTTGCAACAAACATCACTTAGTAACATGTATTGTTCTCACCGTACATACAACAGTTCATAGCATCAATTCAGAATACATTTAAAGGGGGAAACCTTGTAAAAAAAAATTTTACAATAACATGTTCTACTCTATGGGGCCCCCAAATAGTCTAAACATGTCATTCTGATTGCTGTTGTCATTTTCATCCACCTCAGGAGCAGCCATTTTGCCTCTTGCTGTCAACTACAGGTAATTGGTTGTTACCTGAGCCCTGAGCAACGGTGACGTCATTTTCATTTGACAGCAAGTGGTAAAATGGCTGCTCCACCTGAGATGGATTAAAAACCAAGTGGTTTTTGCTGGTTAATGCATATTCCAAAAATTCAGTATTAATCATAATTCATTGTTTATACTATTGTAAAGAAATGTTTTGTGTTGACTTACCTTTAATAAGTTTTAGCCTAGTTTCACTTACCATGTGTAAATAGAGGAGGTGGAAAATGGTGCTGACTTGTCGCTTTCAAACTGGAGAAGTGCAGGTGTGAGGGTGGAGCTTAATTAATAACAGCCCTGCAGAGTTTTTCTAACTGTCAGAATAACTCTTCAGAGATGCAATTAATTACAAAGAGAACAGGCTCAACCGTGAAATTTACACACTACAATTTTTCTTTGCAGAAAAAAAAGGTTTACCCAACTATACTTTCTGCTCTGTGTCACGGTCTGAATTGTGAATATCCTGGATCATATTAATGATCCTCAAACAACTGCTTGAAACGTTTTCATCTTTCAACAGCTTGTACATTGTACATTTCTGAATGTGAAAATTTGCTCAGTGCAGGGTGCATAACTTCTATTTGAATATTGTGCTTGATGGTTTTGGTGCATAAAAAAATAATCACAATAAGGTTAAAGAATGTCAAAGTGGCGCTTCAATTTGTCTGTCTTCCTCAGAGGAAGTTGGCAAATTGGATGACATCATTGTAAAACAAACAAACAAACATCATTGTAAGGTTTATAGTATCAACTTAATTTCCCAGCAATGTGCGTATAGCTCTCATTCTATGAAGATGTTTTAACACAGAGGATTTTTTGACACCTTTTAATGTATTTGCCTAAGACTTAGGCCTCCCCCAACAGTCCTATTGTTAGAAATACTCAGAAGCGCCTCTCTCCTGCCGCAGAAAATTTAAAAACATTGATGCAACTCTGGCATCATCTAGTGGCGATGACATGACACTGCTGTGTCAGTTCCTTTGTTCAAGTTTAACTTTTCAATCACTTTTATACAAATTATTGGGTCTCTGGCGCGCCAGCCCACCCAACAAGAATGACGTGAATGAAAACAACCCAAGTAAATAGCTTCCCATCTGCCTAGTTTCAAATGTTGCCAAATTGTGACTAATGGGTTGTTTTTGCATAAAGGTTTACAGTATTTGCCTGTGACGTGGCAATCTGGCAAGCTTCAAAGCCGCTTTCCAGCAACGACCAGTCGACATAGAAATACGAGGATCTCAAAGTTGTTGTTAGCTTCTGATAAACAGCATGGGAATGTTCAGCTTAGTTGTTGCTGTGAGGCCCCCTACGGCCTACGCGAATTGACAATTGTATGTTTGTGATTTGTTGATGACTCACAACCTTCACCGCTAAAAATAGAGCTGATGCTTTTACTTCATCTTTGTGGTTCGGACTGTGGGCGTTCTCCCTGTCACAATCCCCTTCAACCGAGGGTACCGGTCATCATTATAATGGAAGCCGAACTCTGCATTGGCCCCGCAGCAGAAGGTTGGAGGGCTGACGGTGGAGAAACGGCAGCTCAAATGAGCGAAAAGTCTACTATGCTTCTTTAAACCTATGGATGTTTTGACAAACGCACGTTACAAACATGTCAAGGAACTGTTTTCAATTTCAAAATGTAGAGCACGCCTCCTTTCGTACTTGAACACATTGCATTTACACATGTAGAACTCTATTTGGCTGTTTGATAAGTTCGTTAACTATCACAAAAGTGTTGTGGGGTTTAACATTTTCGGTGAAAAAAATCTCTTGGAAAAAAAAGCAAAGGTAAGAAGCATTTTTAACGACACGAACACAGAAATGACACACGACAACTTTCAAGCCATTAGTTGTGACCATGGGCGTCATTAGGCCTATTTTAGGGAGGCTTCAGCCTCCCTAAAAATGTCTTTAGCCCCCCTAAATAATTTCATTGCATTATTTAAAAAAAAGTTTTATTTATTTTTCCTTTACTTTTGCTCATATATTGCATCAAATTCAATGTAACGTGGCCATTTTCAATTATATTTCGATAACCTGCCATTATTGTAATGTTAAATCTCCCAGGTTTCCTTAACGCAGCAGGTGTTGCGTTCACATTTGATGTGGCTATGGCGACAGTTGTTTGGGGGAGTGAAACCCCCCTCTTTCAGAATGGTTTGCCCCAGCAGCACGGGGGAAGTGCGTGCGCTTGTTTGTGCGCCGGCAGTTTTGAATACAGCGGCACATAACGAACACTCTGGTGTCCGGTGTCTCGTTATTCTGCAACAAGCATACAGAAACAACAGTCTGTCACCATCGCCACATCAAATGCTAACGCAACAACTGACAGTTCATTGCCGAAAGTCAGGTTGAGTC
>CAAKHF010017663.1:0-12500 GCA_901007745.1 Hippocampus kuda | reverse complement strand
GGGGGGGGGGGGGGGGGGGGGGGGGGTGCCAGTGCCTATCCCAGCTGTCAACGGGCAGGATGCAGGGGACACCCTGAACCAGCTGCCAGCCAATTGCAGGGCACACAGAGACGAGCAACCATCCGCGCTCACACTCACACCTCAGGACAATTTAGAGTGTTCAATCAGCCTGCCATGCATGTTTTTGGAATGTGGGAGGAAACCGGAGTACGCGGAGAAAACCCACAAAGGCCCGGTGAGGACATGCAAACTCTACACAAGGATACAGGAGCAGGAATTGAACCCTCCACCTCTGCACTGTGAGGTCGACGTGCTAACCACTGGATCACAGGGCCGCCCACCAATGACAGTCAAGTTTATTTCAATATCTCGCACGAGGACGCGTGAACAGAGCTTAAGTTGCTGTGATGCAAGCTGACTATTTTCATCTTCCTCCCCGCAAGTGTGAGGATGTGCATCGAGGTGTTCGGAGAATCTGACAATATGCCAGATACAACTGAGTCCTTGTATAACTCCGGGAGTGACCTTTGGTGGATCCATTCCACGGACAAAATCACAGTTGCGCCAATCCCATGCAGAAAAGCCTCCCGCTACGAAATCATGAATCCACCTGACACTGTGTTTGTTTTGTTTTTTTGACACACATCTTGATGAAATAACAAACATTTTGGACATTTCTACGCTTCCAATCAGAAATGAAATACCACACATTCTTCTATTTTCCCTTCCGGCGGCAGTAATGCCTTTATGTCCCAATACTTGTGTCCATATAGCGTACACACACATGTACTGCCGATAGACAATCCATTTAGGGCGCCTCCAGCATAATGTATCATCTTCCACAGAATCCTGTTCCGCGGCGTTGAAAAGGCGATGTATCATAAGAACAACGGGCGCTTTGTGTTGATGTCTCACTGACAGCCAGCAAACATCCCAGAGATCAAGATGAAATACTTCGACCTTGTATCCTGTACATTTCCCGACTGCTTGGCTGAAATGCTTTCTTTTTTTTTTTTTTTTAATCTTTTTACTGTTCCACACATGTTTCTCAGCAGTGCCAAACTCGATCGCCAAAGAATAGCCGAGGGGAAGAAATCAGAGCACGTAATGGAAGGGGGGGGGGGGGACAATGATGTCTATTTTTGGTCTATATGCTGTAATCTTTCGCATCTTTTCCGCGACGCGTTACATGCATCTGAAAGCGCGCTGACTGGTGGAGTGCAATTACATGCGTAAAAAAAAAAAAAAAAGAAGAAGAACCTTGGCAGAGGCATCTCTTTCGACGCTAAACTAATGCATTCTGATATGCATGCAAGATGTACCGCCGACGGGCCGAGGTTGTCCAGCCATCTGCTTGACTTCTGGGGTCGAACATGCTCGTGAGATAATCGAACAAAAACATTCGTACTTAGCTCTTGTTCAGCTACCGAGTAAAAACAATTGTGACAGGATAAAACACTACAATGTGATTTCAGTCACGCCTGGTCCAAAAAAAAAAAAAAAACCAGACGTCTCCATTTGTTCAATGAAACCAGGTGACCTTTTTACTCCGGTAAGCGCTTAGAATGGATGCTGCGCTCAACCAAGAGACGCGCCATGATATCTGAAGAGAAGGTCACCTCATTTACAAGGTCAGATTCATGTAGGAAGATGAACAGATGGTAGCTTGTATGTGAACAAGCCGCGGCGGAATGCAGAAATCCTCTCGTATATGGTCACCGTAGCCCTTCCCGGTAGTTAGTGTTGAAAGATCTGGCGGATCATATCACGTTAATACCACAACGGGGTAAGAGAATAGTGCAAAATACATAAACGGCGTGACAGCTTTTCGGTAAGTGCGATTGTGGTACAGGAAATAAAACTAGCAGCATTTGAGTATTAGATGGAAATGAGAAAGCCCCTAAACTTTTAATTGATTCCATTAACACTGCCGTGGTTTCTGACAGGAGTGTTCAGCAAGAACTATGACTTTTTTTTTTTTTTTAAATAAAAGTGGAGTAGGGTTTCGTAAAAAAAATATAATCATAATAATGTACTGTAATTAAACCTGTTATTTTGGCATTCATTTGGAAGAGATGTATTTTTTTAGGCTGTTTATTGCTAAACAATGGCAGGTTACGGTTCATGCTGGTGATCCTTTGATTCCATTGTGGTAGTAACACAAAAGAGTCGATGACCTGCTGAGTGATCAACTGACCGCAGCGTGTTTGAGCTCCACCATTTCAGAGTGCCAAAAAGTGGTATTTTACGGATCTGTTATTCCCGTAGCAAGGAATTGCGTAACAAATCACACCAAACTGAACTGCACAACCTAATATTTACATAATCAGGAAAACTTCCTGCCAGGTCAGTTTCATCTTTGGCATTCGGCAACACAGCAAAGCCGGACGATTTCCTGAAACAAGGCAGAGTGGAAGAATAATTGTCAGCTGTCACATTTCCAGCTCCTAACATTGGGACACTGAGACACCTATGTAATGCCCTTCAATTAAACAAGTTGGTCTCTTGGGTAGCAAAGTATGACAGTTTCTTTTCGTAACCATGAATATGTTAATACTCGTGCCCACCAGCATCCGGACTGGTTGATTCACCGGTAATGGTGTGACCTAGCATGTCATCCTCATCACCAGTTTTGTAATCTACCTATTGATTAGTATTATTAATACTAAAATGGAAACCGAAAAAGGGAAAAATTGCTCCCGAGACTACATTCTCTTCAACAGACCTTCACAAAGTTACATCGCCACATGGTGCACATTGCTCAGGAGGCATCGCGGTATTCAATAAGGGACAGCTTGAGCTTAACAGTGAAGACTTACAGTGCTGGTTTTAAATTGTATAGAAAATAATCAGGATATCGATGCAAAATTGTGCAGACGAGGAGGGTGAATAATATCAGGAACAACTCAGACCACAAATCAACTCTTATTGAGGCCAGGCCAGAACTTTGCAGTGAGAGGTGCTCTAAGGCACGGTGGTCAAGAATAGATTGCACACTAACACCACACATATCGCCACCCAGGACGACTACTTCCATCACCAGAACCACAGTAATAAATGGAACTCAAGATTCTGATCGACTGAGGGTAAGTAGTCACTTTACCCTGAATAAGGTCAAGGCATGGCTGACGAGCTGCATATACAAGGCTAAAGTAACACAATCACCATACATTAGAGCATTCCGCGGGACCAAAAAAAAAAAAAGAATCATTTGGGTGAGAAAGTGTCAGCTCCGTCCACAGTTATCGTGCGAGCATCTCAGCGGCGACACTACAGAGCGTTCTCTCTCTCAGTCAGCAGCACTCACAGCCTGCGTGACATCCCAGTTGAAGACAGCAGGGATTCCAGTGACGCTCATGAAACCTCCACCTTCCCTTCCGGCTGCCACATGAAAAGCCAAACAGACCCTGGATTGACTTTGACGTCAAAATATGAGCCTGTCATTTTTCTCAAGACGTGGCGGACTGTGCTATTCAATGATAATATCATTGGGTTTCCTTTATTTTTTTCCCCCCAATCTCTGTCACACTGCACCTGACCTTTGCATCCTCGATAAAAGGCAGCATGTTAACCCTCAAATCTACATTGGCAATCTGTAGTAGTGACTTAACATACTGTTGAGCTCATTAATGGCAATTCGAAAGGAATGTAAAATGGAATATAGTGGTACCTCTACTTAGAAATTAATTGGTTCTGGAAGAAATTTCTGAAGTCGAAAATGTTGTAAGTAGAGACGTGTTTTCCATGTAAATGCCCTAATTCGTTCCAAGCCCGCCAGAAGTGGTTTTTGCCTGCCGTTTTGCAAAGAACTGAGCCAAGGGCGTTTGCTGTTGTCGGGTTTTTACAATCCTTCAAAAATGTCCAAGGCAAACATCAGCATCGTGAGCGATCGCCCGACTGGTGAACACTTTTTCTGGATGATTCACATTTACGTAAAAGTATCGAAACACCTCTTGGCCCGAGGGGCGAATGACGAGGACGCTGCATAGACACTTATCTATCACCACACAAACACTAATGGCAGCATTCCCTTTTAGCCAATGGGATGTCGTCTCTGGTGCTCTTGGAATATTTGTCAAAAAAGAGGTTAGAACAAATTCCAGGTCCACGCACTGAGTTAAGAAGTGTTTATCCGTAGGGTTCAGAAACATTAAAAACACCAACACACAATGAACCAACCGACCTTCATCATGCTAGATTGTTGGTAACAAACAAGTGTCAAGACATAATTACAGTGCTGATGACTTCAGGTGTGTCACCTACAAACGCTCGCAACATTTCTGTAAGCCACAAGTCAAACAACACCCGATATCTTCACTGTCAGCAGCGATTAAGACGAGACGTATATAGCTTTCAAAGAAAAAACCAACATTTCCGAGCTGAAGAAAATGTCAGCTCAAGCCTTCCTGACAAACGTCAAATATAAATTGTGACAACATGCAGCAAAAATGAGGAATGAGAATGATAACAGGGCGCCAGAATTTACTGGCAGACGTTTTTCCACATGTCCTGGTTCCAGCCAGGTACTTAGACCATACCTTTATACCACTGGAAGGCAGCGCATGGCTCCGTGCAGATAACATGTTGAGCCTCGACTTGGAGAAGTGGGAATGGTTGGAACAAATCATAATGAGGCAAGCGGGATGTGCTTTGTATTTCTTGTGAAAATATCACATTTCAACCAAACACTGTATGGTTAGACATTTTTCTAGCTTGTTTGAAAAGGGACATACAGCACCCCCCCCCCCAAATAAAAAAAATTGCTCATATTTTAGGGGAAAAAAAAAGTTTGAAGTGGTTTTCTGTGCGAGCACGTCCCCCGTGGTCAGCTATATTTGGCAGTGACGTTTCACGGCTGTGGATCGATCACAATTGATCACTGCTGCCCTTGTCACCAACCTGTGACACTTGGGGTATTCCTCCGAGACGCCATGAAGCCTGCGAAGCATTTGACATGCTAATGAAAGGGGCAAGCCCCATCGAAGCCTTTGCCAGAACATACTTTCTGGAAATACTGGTATCTGGAATTACACTTC
Organism: Hippocampus kuda; assembly: GCA_901007745.1. NCBI lineage: Eukaryota > Metazoa > Chordata > Actinopteri > Syngnathiformes > Syngnathidae > Hippocampus > Hippocampus kuda. The sequence continues at coordinate 7,464 of CAAKHF010017663.1, read as the reverse complement.
TTCTTCATTCAGAAAGAATTGGACATTAGCCCCTGTCTACTTTAGAGAGTAACCAAGAAGAATGGAAGCTTTTGAGCATTAGTGCGGACATTATTCACATTTTATTGGAAAGAAAAAAAAAAACACCAGGTGATTAAATGTTCAATGGATTGTGTGACTAACAAGACCCGGAGTGGCAGTTTCAGCTGAAATAGAAAAACGCAATGAGAAAGTATTGACTTGAACGGAAACGCATACATTACATCCCCAAGTGTAAATGACGCGGCAGACATCCTCCTTATTCATAATCATTCTATGTAGAGGACGCAAACATTGTCGGAGACAAAAGAGGTTTTGGTTCTGCCACCCTGCACAGGCTCGCTCCTCCTCAGGCTATCACATGATCTTCCGGAAGACATCGCATGATCTGTAATGCTGATAATCACTTGGCTTCAAAATGAAGGTGCAGACTCGTGTCGTCAGTCTTCGGGTATAACGCATACTCCAAAACAGAGTTTTCCGCATGAATCTCGTTCAACAAATCGATTACATTAAAAGCAAGTTCCTCCATTTTTTTTTTAAAATTCAGCACATTCTTCAGAACAAATGGCTACGCTGCCTTGTCACCATCATCCTTCAGGATGAGCTCATATTCAAAAGTACACAACCTCACATCAGAAACCGCCATGTATCAACTCCCTTTGCTAAGTTGTAGTCGACTATGCAATCAACTTAATGAAGTTATCCTACCGGTTAGTTAAGAGCACAAATATTTATGCAAAGATTTATAGCTAAGAGCATCCTAGCATGAAAAAAAAAAAAGTAGATTGCTATTTATCTAAGCCAACATCTGGCGCTGGGGGAACCCTCAGTAATGTGCGGGCTGCTAACCTACTTTGGGCCCACGGCCCCAGTCCAGGACGGTGCAATAGAAAACCTGTCGTCTGGTACTCACACTGGCGTGCCATCTGACCTGCTAACGAGAAGCGCCACAGGCTAGGCAAGTGCCGCTGACCTGAACCACACCGTGCTTGCATCTACTGACCTACTTCTTGCTAATGCAATGCTAACACTGCAGCATCCTTTCAGGACGACGTGCGGTAAATATCAGAAATCATTGACATATTTTTTTGGGGAGCTGTCTTTTCACATTTTATTGTTGACCTTGTGCATGAATCAGAATATGAAAAGATGGTGGATTCTTGTGCCTGTAGACAAGTGTGCTTTAAAGGAAAAAAAACTCCTCGACATCGACAGCAATGATTATTTTGCTTTTTTTTTTTAAACATTTCATTTAAAACAATAATAATAAAATAAAAATCTAATATGCTTTATTTTTAGCACAATCTAACATTTTCAATTACAACCACATTTTAAACCTGAACGTAGGGAGAGGTTGCTCATAAAAAACAAAGTGGCCCATGTGCAATAAATCCCTCCGCCCCCGCCACACACTCACACACACACATAGACTGGCTGCAACATCCATCTGCTGGGAAATACACAGGAAATCATGAATTCCGATTGATGGAGCAACGGGGAAGAGAGAGTGGCAAGCCCGTGTCTATACATCTAACCGGTGTTGTGTAGAGAAAGCTCTGGAAGAGGGCCAGGCCCTGAAGTGATCACAGAGGCAGCAGTGAGAAAACGCCACAGGATAGCTCTATTTCAGCCGTAAACATAGAGGCGGGGTCACGTCCGCAGCGCGGGCTGTGTTTGAGTTGCCACCTCCTACACACTCATGCATTAAATATGGTTCAACAATCACATTCTCCGGTGACTGCTTAAAAAAAAAAAAATCACTTCCCACCCTCCAGCTGAATATCAGGAGGAATTCCAACCAGGAATGTGTTCATGATGACAGAGCGACAGTTGAGAGGAATCTCGCTTCCTAATGAGTGGAGCAGAATAACGTCACCTTGCCTTTTCTCACAGCAATTCAATACAAAAATTGTATGCCTATATGACCCACGATCTATCCATTTTCTAATCCGTGCTTATCCCGGCTGTCTTCGGGCAGTCGGCGGGTTACACCCTGAAATGGTTGCCAGCCAATCGTAGCGCACACAACCATTCAGGCTCACAATCGCGCCTAGGGACAACATGGAGTGTCCAATCAACGTGCCATGAATGTTTTTGGAATGTGGGAGGAAACCCGAATACCCCGAAAAAACCCACGCAGGCATGGAAAGAACATGCAAATTCCACACAGGAAGGTCAGAGCAGAAATCGAACACTACACCGTGAGGCAGATGTGCTAACCAGTCGGCCGTCGTGCCGCCCGCACTATATTACAGTTATCACGATTGCACTACTTTTTCGTATGAAATTCTATGGAATTAAGTTGACAGCAAAACAACTATGAACTAGATCCAGCCATTTTTGAGACAACTTTTTCTCATTTGGTCCACAGGTGAACTGAAATTGGATGAGAGGCGGGGTGCGGGGGTGCAGGCTGCACAGGGAAAATATGGTCAACATTCCCAGTCACCTGTGGGCAATTTATAGGCCTCAATAAACCTAACATGTATGATTTGGGAAATTGGGAGGAAGCTGGAGTACCTTGAGAAAAAAAAAAAATGAAACCCTCAAGCGCGATGTGAACACGAAAACTGCACATAGGAGTGCCTGAGCTGCGATTCACACTGTGAACCTCTCAACTGTGAAAGAGTCGTGCTAACCACTCTAACAACATGCTGCACATGAAGTTAATCAACACCCAACAAAATGTTACTGGCGATGACTACAGTCACAAACAACTACTTATATAATTATTGCAAATGAAATCCCTTGTTCTGAGCTTCATCCCGCTTTGCCCCCTGCTTCCCGGCATCTCGTGTACAAAAACCCTCAACCTCCTCACTGACTGAACATTGCATGCGGACCGGTGCTCGGTGCTGCACTGATTTTCCATGCTTTATGATTTCAATAAAATTAGATTTAGTCGTGCTGGTAGTATGCCTTCGCTCCGGCATAAAAGCAAACATACGTGCGTGCACTCAAAGCACATCTGTTATTTATAGCCGGGACAGGTATACATTAATCCCACTGACAATGCCGCTCATTTCAATTATAGTAAATAGGCTTCGGAAAAGCTTTCCAGCGGAGTTCAATCTCGGTAATATTTTTAGGTCGCATTTTCTATTCAGCAAATTACAGACAAATGCAAATGTCGGTCTCTCTAGGTAGAGTTGCAACCCATGGACGTGTATCTTCAGTAACTGGATTCTCTACTTTTTCAGTCGGAAATATGTGGGGATGGTAGTCTGTCTCTCTCCTCATCAGCCACTTTATTCGATACAGCTGCACAATCCGGGATGCATTACCATAGATGTAAATAAAAAAACAAATCTGCCCCTTACAAAGATGACAATGCTTAGTTTTGATTGACACGGACACAAAGTATAACAAGATGGTGTGGTTTTAGTTTGAAGTGTTTGGGGCGAAGAAACTGCATGATTTCATAGCGGGGGCTGTTTCGAATAGCAGGCTACCTACTGTAGTTGGCTACACGAGGCAAAATATTAGAGCATTACACATTGTGCCATGAGACCGAATGTTACATCTCCAGGGAGAGGCTCGAGCAAAATAATGATCACAGATGGATGGCATATTTGCGCTTTCATCAAGTTACAGCACAATTAAAACGCTTTTTAGCAACGAATGGTCCAAATAGAGGTTGCATGTTTTGCTACATTTCTTAACCATGCTATTGTGGAGCTCCCATATTACTCCGAGTCCTACATGGTGTGGTCGCTTCCATTCAGCAGACATACGGTATCACCGAGGCAGAGCCTTTTCACAAATCGCCCTCCCACCCGAGATCCGGAGCCTTAAAGCTATCCGAATCGCAGCTGTCTGCATCCTGCTGAGACAGCGTTGAGTTTCCTTGGTTGCATCACTTGGGGGTCGGGGGGAAACGTGCCAGATTTGACTTTTATCTCTCCCGCAGTCCGAGTATCCTTGAATTGACCCTGGATATCCAGGAGATGATGTCACAGCAGAGAGAGAGTGGGCAACATTTTTCAGCAGCCAAATGAATGTCATGACAGGAAGATACATGGCCAGTGGAGGTTGGCATCGCAAGTCAGCCCTACGTATCAGTTCCATAAAACAAGAATGCATGTCGTAGCTTCAAATCCAAACACACCAAAGCATAGGCCTCCAAACTAAACTCCACAACTACACTTTGGTTTCTCTTTATCAGATATACTTGACAGTAAGTTGAAATAATGGGATGACAAGGTCAGATATAATAAGCTTTAAATGTGAAGAGTCTCCTCCCAGGCACAAGCAGTAATCTCCCCGGGCAACATTGTCCTTCAGTCAACTTCAAGCATTGAGTCTTGTGTTTTTAAATGCTAATGTACGGTAATTATAATTCGAAAATGATCTTGGGGAAATTTGTTTTTGGATGACACGATTCAAATAATAGATTGTAAACATGTTCTACAGTGACAGCGCTATTCCATCCGGCTATATTCTACATGGCTAGGCCTCATTAGAATTGCTGGTGAGATGCATCTAGCTCAGCTGACTTTGGGTGAGAGGTTGGGTGACAGCCTGGACTGATGGACAATCGCAGAGCACATATTGTATAGACGAGCATTCACACTTGTGGATTATGCAGAGCGGATGTGTCAAACTCAGGCCTGGGGGCCAAATTAGGCCTGCCATATCAGTTTAAGTGGCCCGCGAATGTGGATCCTACTTTGTGGTCCTGATGAACTCTGCTGCAGAATTGAAAATAGTTTTCAGTTTTAGTGACACTGAGACACTGCACAACTTTTTTTTTCTTTTAACGACGAAACCGCCTTTTAAAATAAATTCAGCAGACTTACGGTATCACTTTTTTTTTTTCACTGTCATAACAGCCCTCCGAGAGAAGCCATAGATACAATGTGGCCGGAGACAAAAGACAAGTTTGACACTCCTGATGCATAGTCCTTAATGAGTCTAACATGCACGTTGGAAGGAAGCTGGCGACCCCCCCCCCCCTTCTAGGGACTGTGAAGCAAACGTCCTGTCCACCTTTCAAACTTGACCCAAGAAACCTGGAATCACTCGTGATATCAGTACACAACGCCAACAACCACAGCCGTACCCTGCCCAAAATGTCAGCTGCGATCCACACAACATCCAGGTCAAGTCCAAGTTAGTAAACCATGACACATTTCTTGTGCAGGGCAGCGAGGATGCTGAGCCGAGGGGCTGCAAGCACCGTTTTGCCTCAACCAATGCGAGAGGACTGACTCCACTTGCAAATGCGACGAGAAAACAAGTAGGTCACTCATATATTCAACTGAGCAGTCGGTGTCAAAAGCGGCCAGTCCTTAAATTCGGCGAAGAAACCCACTTGAGAGGCTTTGAGATTCTAACGTTAGATCCAAAGCGAGAACAAGCGGTGAAGTGAGCCATTCAAATCCCGCTAAGCACGGGGAGAGGTCGTCCGCAGGCGAAGAGGAGGATGACATGTTTCCAGTCCAAATGTTACCGGACAAAAAGCACCGGACTCCCCCGAACCTTCCACGAAAAAAGAGTGAAGGTGAGTTCCTACCTGCTGTCGGTCCGCGTCTCGTTGGAAGCAAGCGAGCTCACGGCGAGGCGACACACACATCACATCACACACACACACTAACACGCGCGTGCGCTCACACGCGTTCACACACAGACTCACACAGGGACACACACGCCTGCCTGCTCCTCATCGTCAAGCCCCTCCTCGTCCATCTACACATGCAGAGATGAGGAAGAGGAGCGCGTATATTTGCGTGTCGTTTTAAAAAGACGGATCATCACTGTGATGGGGCACACGGCAAGATTTCTTCGACCGAAATATCGTCAAGTTGCGTCACGTGACGCACGCGCATACCCGGACACGATTGACTCGGTGTGAAAAATGCACCTGCCAAAACTGTGGCGATCCACATATAAGATGTGACTCCATGCAGGAAGTAGAAGGTGTCATACCAACATATATGTTTTTTTTTAATTGAATCAAATTAAAAATTCCAAAACATACTATACTCGTGCGGTTTACAGATTTAATTCGGGGTAACCAATCGAGTATATTTGATGTATGTGGATGTCAAACAACATCCTTCCTCTCAGTTTAGCATCGCAGTGGGTGGACAGTGTCACACTAAAATGGTTCCATACTTCCCCCTGCCGGAGTCTCGTCTGAACTGTCACAGCGTTGTTGTTTTTTTTTAGCATCATTAACATTTCATTTGAGCACAGAAAAATAGCAATAATTGCTTTTAATTGGATTCTTATCATATTTTAAGGGGTAATTCAACCCAGAAATGTTCTTTAAAATAATCTATTGCATTTGTGGAATATGAGTTAAGCAGCAAAAATCACCCGTTTTTTTATCTTTCATAACTTTGCTGCTGTGAAATGGGAATTTCTCCATTGCGAGACTAATAAAGGTTTTCTTATCTTATCTTATCCATCTCTGGAGGTGGATATTTTAACGACACCAAGTTGCTCGGCGGTCAGGTAACAATCAATCAATCACAGCTCATCTTCGGAAAACAGGTGAGCCGTGATTGGTCAAAATAATAATGATCAGAATGCCGTGTTTAGGCTAGTGGGGCTGGCAAGAACATATTATTGGAAAGAACACTGACTTCCCCTTTAAGTTTACATTTTTATTGCAATATATGATTCAGGGCGGCCCGGTAGTCCAGTGGTTAGCACGTTGACTTCACAGTGCAGAGGTACCGGGTTCGATTCCAGCTCCGGCCTCCCTGTGTGGAGTTTGCATGTTCTCCCCGGGCTTGCGTGGGTTTTCTCCGGGTGCTCCGGTTTCCTCCCACATTCCAAAAAAAAAAACATGCATGGCAGGCGGATCGAACACTCTAAATTGTCCCTAGGTGTGAGTGTGAGCGTGCATGGTTGTTTATCTCTGTGTGCCCTGCGATTGGCTGGCAACCAATTCAGGGTGTCCCCTGCCTACTGCCCGATGACAGCTGGGATAGGCTCCAGCGCCCCCCGCGACCCTAGTGAGGATAAAGCGGTTCGGAAGATGAATGAATGAATATATGATTCAGTAACTTGGAAAACGTTTTGTAGTCATTTGTCCTTCAGTGCACGTTCTTGGTATTATTTAGACGACGACTTGCCAATAACAACCAACTTCATCCGCTTGAAACTTGGTCTTTGCCGAGAACAATTGTTGGTCCATGGCGGCCCGGTAGTCCAGTGGTTAGCACGTCGACTTCACAGTGCAGAGGTACCGGGTTCGATTCCAGCTCCGGCCTCCCTGTGTGGAGTTTGCATGTTCTCCCCGGGCTTGCGTGGGTTTTCTCCAGGTGCTCCGGTTTCCTCCGGAATGTTTATTCATTCATTCATTCATCTTCCGAACCGCTTTATCCTCACTAGGGTCGCGGGGGGCGCTGGAGCCTATCCCAGCTGTCATCGGGCAGTAGGCAGGGGACACCCTGAATTGGTTGCCAGCCAATCGCAGGGCACACAGAGACG
>CAAKHF010017660.1:11383-27770 GCA_901007745.1 Hippocampus kuda | reverse complement strand
GGTGTATAATGAAACACGGTTACAAAATCAAACATATAACATACAAGTGTTTCACATTCAGCTAATTACGAAAGGGCATTCTTTCAAAATAAAATACATTCATTTTTTTTAGGAGTAGCTTAGAAAAATTATTCAAAGCTATTTTTATCAAAAATTACTCTCATATTGTGTGTTGTTTAATTTCCTAAATAATGTAGCATAAAACTTATTTCCAACAATAACAAATGTATATTATTTTTATTATCATTATTATTATTACTGCATAACATACACAATAAACTACAATTAAATAAGATTAGCTACAGAGAGAAATCATTATTGGCATTGAAACCAAATAGAACAACAACACCACCAACAACAATAATAAACCTTTTACTATATACTGTAGTAAAAGGCATAGATCGGTTATTCCCCCCAAAAAAACATGTTTAAAGTTCACATTTGTTAGAGATGGAGAAAATAGCTCAAGAGACTATTTTAATGATAATTAACCAATTATTTTCTAAATACATAAAGATATTTCTAAAATGATTTATTGTAATAATAAAATTAAATTGTAAACGTTTAAATACCTTTTAAATTATTAATTTTATGATATATATTTGATCATCTAACGCGTTTCACAAGCCATTCAGTGCAACAAGAAATGAAATGAAAAAGGAGAAGTTTGCAACCACAATGTAGTTACCAGATAAGCTAACAGTTAGCTAAGGGTCTTCCATTTCTTCTTTTACTGCTACATTTTCTTCTTCTTTTGTTTCTTGGCAGTCTGGGTGCCCCTGTGGTTCTGTACTTCCTTCTATAGGCCAGTCTTGGTACGACAACACATATCGTCATATGCTGCCGTTACACTACACACAATGAGAGCACTAAGCACACGTTCACCAGTTTTTCCCCCTGATAAAATCGGACAACGTTATAAAAAAAAGTTGTCATGTGTGTCCAGTGCCCCCACTTGTTTATGACAACTCCTCAACTGCGATAGTGTAGCTTCCCTTTCCTCCACTCGGTGTCGCTGGTTTAGCAACTAGCCGGGCTTGAAGCTAACCGACTTTAGTCAATACAGTAGGACTCTGGGCCGGCATCTGGAAATGTCTCCGGAAGTGCCACAGCTACAGCAGACCGGCTTACGAGGAATTTGATTCATAATACGTTTCCATTAGCCGCAAACCGCGGAGGGTTGTTTTGTTTTTTGAGTGCGATGAGATGGACTAAAGGACACGTTATTCGCGGAAGGCTGGTGGAACGCTTAGCCGCCTTATGCTAACTAGCTCGGTGTCATTAACCTCGCTGGCCGGCTCGGTAAATATTGCCCCCTTCTTCAGGACTCATTTTATGCCTTTATATATTTGAACGGCAACAAGAGGAGTGTGAGATGGACTGCTTAATATTTCATTCCACGCTTTAACACTCAAGTTTTTCGTGGGCTAACAACGACCGCATTGTTTTCCCCTCCTCCTCCCTCGCCTCATGTTTGAAATGGAGACCCATGTTTCGTGCCTTTTCCCTGAGATCCTGGCCATCATCTTCAGCTACCTGGACGTGAAAAACAAAGGACGGGTGGCCCAGGTGTGCGCGGCGTGGAGGGACGCGTCCTACCACAAGTCGGTGTGGCGGGGGGTGGAAGCCAAGCTGCATCTACGCCGGGCCAATCCTTCCCTCTTCCCCAGCCTGCAGGCGAGGGGCATCAAAAAGGTCCAGATCCTCAGCTTGAGACGCAGTTTGAGCTACGTGATTCAGGGGATGCCCCACATCGAGAGCCTGAACTTGTGCGGCTGCTTCAACCTGACAGACAACGGGCTGGGCCATGCCTTCGTGCAGGACATCCTGTCGCTGCGGGTTCTCAACCTGAGCCTGTGCAAGCAGATCAGCGACTCTAGCCTGGACCTCATCGCCCGGTACCTGAAGAACCTGGAGGTTCTGGAGTTGGGCGGATGTAGCAACATCACCAACATGGGGCTACTCCAGGTGGCCTGGGGGCTGCGCCGGCTCAAGAGCCTCAACCTGCGCAGCTGCCGCCACGTGTCAGACGTGGGCATCGGGCACCTGTCAGGCATGACGCGCAGTGAGGCGGAAGGCTGCCTGGCGCTGGAGAAGCTCACACTGCAGGACTGCCAAAAGCTCACCGACCTGTCACTCAAGCATGTGGCCAAGGGCCTGGGCGGGCTTAAGATGCTCAACCTGAGCTTCTGCGGCGGCATCTCGGACGCCGGCATGATCCACGTGTCCCGCATGAGCCAGCTCGACAGCCTCAACCTGCGCTCGTGCGACAACATAAGTGACACAGGCATCATGCACCTGGCCATGGGCTCGCTGCGTCTGTCGGGCTTGGACGTGTCCTTCTGTGACAAGATCGGCGACCAAAGCCTGGCGTACATGGCGCAGGGCCTCTACCGGCTCAAGTCGCTGTCGTTGTGCTCGTGCCACGTGAGCGACGACGGCATCAACCGCATGGTGAGGCAGATGCACGAACTCAAGACGCTCAACATTGGACAGTGCGTGCGAATCACCGACAAGGGCCTGGAGCTCATCGCCGACCACCTGACGCAACTGACGGGCATCGACCTGTATGGATGCACCAAGATCACCAAGAGGGGCCTGGAGAGGATCACGCAGCTACCCTGCCTCAAGGTGCTCAACCTGGGTTTGTGGCAGATGACAGACAGTGAGCGCGTCAGGTGAAAACAACTTTCCATGGATACCAAACTATTGAGGGAGAGAGCGGCGAGACGTTTGGCGGTTTTGGGTTCCAATTTCGAGTCCATCCCTCGCCTTTTGCATTTGTTGTCTCGGGGTACACTGGCTCCCACACACATTCCAAAACATGTTGGCTTCATCGGAGACTAAATTGTCCATATGTGTGAGTGGTTGTTTTTCTACAGTATATGCGCCCTGCGATTGGCTGGCCACCAGTCCAGGGGGTGCACTGAACTCACCTGTGACTAGGCATGGGCTAGATTCTGATGGTATGATAACCATGAGCAAATACATGCCATCACAGTATTACATTTACAGCTCTAAAACCTTTTTTAAAATTATTTAAGTAAATAAAAACTTGGGTTGGGTATCGATTTAGATTTCCAAAATCGATTCGATTTACGATTCACTTTGACTGATTTTCGATTCAGTTAAGGATTTCACGCAGTACCGATTTCACTTTCATATGGAATACATTCCTAGGACAAACAACGTTAGAAATAGTAGAAACTCTATGCTCTAACGTGGTGCATTAGTATGAATATATCTAATATATGAATAGCTACATTAATAATTTGACCCAATGCAATAAAACATACATGATAAAAATAATCATGTATGCTTTATTGAATATAACATGTTCATTAAATAAATCAATTCCAACCACAGGGCAGGCTGTGTAAATAAAGTGGCAAAAACACACCGTAATCTCATTCCATTTACATTCCTGACTGTGACAAAGTTTCAGTTCTTGCTGTCTTCATGTTTTTGAAGACCCCAAAACCTCCAGACATTTGCCTTCAAGCTTGTTGGCACTGCTTCAAGTACTTCCGCCATGTTGTTTTGATACGCTACTCTCGCATGGTGGTGAGATCTTGCGAAAAGTCTCATGAATTTATGGGGAAAAAGATGTATTGAAAGGATCGATTCATGGTTTTATGAATCGATAGTGAGCTAAGAAAAAAACATTTGATTTGATTCGATTTTTTTTAACCCAACCCTTATTAAAAAATAACATTTTTTCCATTGACCACTATCTATTCTCTTTTTAAACAAAATATAAAATATATAGTGTAGAAGAAATGTGTATCATATTAACCAAGTTCAAGTAATTGACATTGTTCTTCTGTTTGAAATCTTTTCAGTAAGTGTCTCATCACTCTTGAGCTATTATTGTTAAAGTAGACCCAGTGGGCTACTCATGTTGTCCTTGGGCTGCTGGCACTTTTTTTTCTTCTCCAAAAAGAAAGATGACCTCGTTACTGGTGACAGCCAGTAACATTATTGAAACCTTGAGTTTTTGAAACCGCGTTAACCGTCAAACCGATAATCAGCCCATGCCTACCTGTGACCCAGATCAATAGAAGCGCTATTAAAAAAATGTTTTGTTTTTTTTTTCCAGCAGCACTGCAGGCTAGTCGTTGGCACATCTGCCTCTCAATCAAATGTTCAGGGTTCAAATATCAGCTCTAGCCTTCCGATGTGGAGTTTACATGTTCTCCCTGTGCTTACGCAAGTTAATTGAAGACTCTAAATTGTCCATAAGTGTGAATGTCAGCTTGTTTGTCTACAGCAGGGGTGCCCAAGTCCGGTCCTCAAGAACCCCCATCCAGCCTGTTTTAGATGTCCGCCTCCTCCATCTCTCCTGAACGATCAGCTCATCAGCAAGCATTCCCGATCATTTGAATTAGATGTGTTGGATGAGGGAGACATCTAAAACAGGACCGGACATGGGCATCGCTGGTCTACAGTGTATGTGCCCTGTGATTGGCTGGCAACCAGTCCAGGGTGTGCCCCCACCTCTCACCCAAAGTCAGCTGAGATTGGCTGGAGCAACTTAATCGTGTGTACAGTTGTTTAGCTACCTCTCCCGCACACACACAGCAGTGCCTACAGCTCAGTACTAGATGTTAACTTTGCATATTTTTGCAACTCCAGCACAAATTCTGCCCTTGGTACAAACTTTAAAAAAAAAAAATAAAAATCATGGTAATAATAGGTCGGCATTTTCATTCTTAAGGCCGGCATAGCTCCTAGAATTTGTACTCCTTTTTTGGCTGTTGTATTTTTTAACAAGCAATATTTTTGTATGGAATAATTTTGTACTTCAAATTGAAGTTGTTTATACATTGTGTAGAATGCGGCGGCGATGTTCCAAGAGGACGCCACACAAAATGAAAATTCACTATGCCCCAGAACTGCGGCCTTGTGGCTGACGGTTATTAAGGCTTTATGCAACAAAGAAGCAAAAAAAAAAAAATAAACTGTTCAGTGGATTTTTTTCTCATGAGGAGCTTCCAACGATAGTCTTGAGTATTTGTTAAAAAAAATGTAACAGTAATTTAAGATGTTTTATATTCATACTGTAGTGATATTTATGAGTAAAGATGGAAATATGTTTCTCTTGAATCTCGCATCTGTGTAGTTTTTGAAAATAACATGAATACACACACTGGCGCATTCAAAACCTTTCGGCCTCCCTGAGTTAATCCTGAGTATTAATTTTGTTCCACTTCACTAGTGTGTCCCACTTGGTGGTAATCCTTCACCCAAAAAGAAAAAAAAATCTAATTTTTATCTTTGCTTGAAGCCTGAAATGTAGCAAAAAGTTCAAGGGGGCCGAATTCTTTCACAAGCAACTGTATAGGAGTTTGTATGTGTATATTCACAGTAGGTCTCTATAAATACATAGGTACTGTGTATACAGTATTTTAATTTACCTGCATATCGTGTATACAGTAATCCCCACAATGAATGAAAAACACTTTATAGAAATGCATTATATTGCTTTGTAGCATTTACAGTACTTTATTTTTTTTCAAGGTCTTTGTGTTGGTGTGTGTATATAGATATACAGGATAGAGATGTAGAGATCCATCTCTATAGGGGTAGTCATAAATATATGGAGATAGAGATATCTTTGTAGAGAGATTATATATCTATAGATAGCTATCTGATAGGTATCTATAGAGAGAGATTCAACAAAAGCAAAGAAATAAGGCTTATAATTTATTTATTTACATACATACAAAATCCAAACACCTCACAAATATGGTTGGGTTTTTGTTTTTTTGTAACACATCCAAGGCTGAACATATTTCTTTTACAAATGCCAAAACAAAGGAATTCTTCTGAATAATAATACAAAATTGAAAAATAAAGTCACTTGAATTCCTCAACAGACTTGTTTAAGAGATGAGACATTAAGGCAAATGCAAGGAGACACACACGCTGAACGGAAAGTAAACGCATACACACATTTGGTCGTTGTGGTGGCCAGTCTACATTTGAATTTATGAAGCAACTACATACAAGTTTGTTCCCCAGGCCTCCCATAAAGTACAGTACAGAGGGACCGGCAAAGTCCAACAGTGAAAATGTTTTTTCCCCAGAAGAAAATCTTGACCAAGCTACACATTACTGTGATTATGAGTATTATAATATCGGCATGTCTTTACTTGGAGTGGGATTGGTTTACAGCAAAAGTAAAACTAATGTAAGGAATTGCATAACCTAAGTTTAATTTCTGTTCCTGTGCTTCTTACATTTTTTTCATGACTGTTTCTTTTCTATAAAGGACTACAGCTATCGAATCATTTTAGGATCAAGTATTCAACTGATCATCACCATCAATTGAATAATTGTCTAAAAATTGATTTTGCTTTATCAAACACGGTAATGTGCAGGGTGCAGGTATTACGGTATTTTTGTTTACTTGGGGATTGCTGACATTAAGTAATATCTGAGACTTTAGAGCGTATGCAGCGTTAAAAGGCGGGGACTAGCCTGGTGAGTGAGCGGATGTCAGTGAATGAGAGTGTAGTTCGCAAGTCTGTGTGTTTGCGTGACTCGGTGAGTTTTTGCCATCAGCAGCACGTGTATGAAATGCCAAAGCAGATATTTTGTCTTTTTTTTTTTTAAATGTAATCAAATTATTGAAGTTATTCAATTAATTGTTGCAGCCCTACAAAAAAAAAGCCAAAGAAAAAGCAAAAGGTACATAATGGTTTGGTTTGAAGTCCAAACTGTAGAACCTTTGGAGGCACTGGGACTTTGGAGGTGCCATTGTAACTGAAAAGAGCTTAACATTGTAATGTCAGGCTTATATGGAAGTCACTGACAATCAACACGAAATGTTCAAAACAACACCAAACAGTACTCTCTCCCCATCACGCAATCACATGATTTGGATACATTTTCTTTTCCTTAGTGACGCACACAACTTTCTGTCCGGAGCCGTTCATTCCTCGGGATTCTGTGCAAACATTCAATGTACAGCCATACAGTTAACATTTATACATATCTATGCACTTATATTCATATATTTCTATCGAAGATTCTGCAGACTTTAGTCAGCAGAACTCACACGCACATTTTGTCTCTGTGACAAAAGTAAACGGCACTGTTTCTTATTTTTTGTTATTCTTTTTAAAACCTCCAAAAAATAATGCACGACATGGCCCACGTATCTCCATTCAGTCACAGCACATGTTAAATATCACTTTATTTACAAACTGATGTTAAAAAGTCGAATTGAAAGAGCCCTGAAGAGAACACTGAACGAAATTAGGGAGCCGTTGCTTACTTTTTGTTGCATTTGGCCAACTGAACATTTTGGGCCTTCTAACATCCATTAGGAACTTGAGATCAACACCAAATAGACCACGGGGACAAATTCTTACATCATGCCTTGATAGCACCAATAGTACAGGGGGGAAAAAAAAAAAACATCCCTGGGCTAGGTCCACAACTGCCCCACTCCCCAACCTCCCATACATGCTCCAAGGCCACTAAAAAGTTCTCAAAAGAAACTTTGCATACCTCATAACAAGTATGCAAAACCATAGACAGAATAACAGGGTAAAAATACTTTATTTGCCCCTCCCTCAGTCGCTCTCATCCTTATATCAAGGAGACATATTATGGAAATTGACTTTTTAGTGTCTTACATAGAAATGCGGTGGTCGCGAGACTTACGAGTCGAATTCCAAATTTGGTACTCAATTGACTCAACTATAAAATCAATTTTATAGTATAATCCGTTCCAGAAAAAAAAAATGTGAATTTTGTTTTCCTAAACGAAAATATAAATTGAGGTTTCCTGTCCAAAATTGTACACCCTTTCTCACTAAGTCATTTGGCAAAAAAAGTAGATAAGAGGGTTTAGAATTGTCCCTAATGTAGCCACAAAGTCACCAAATTAGCAACACTGAGTAGCTGCTGACTTCCTTGTATGACCGAACACTGACCTTGGCCATCATGGTAACGGAAACCATGCTTGGCGTTTTCAACTAGAACGTGACACTGTGTTTTTTTTTGACAGTTATGTATTTTGATCAAAGAACATAACAGAGCTTTTATTAGGAAACTTTTAAATTGGGGGTGGGAGCAAAAATGAATAATAGTCTCCTTTAAAAGAACTTCAGAGAAGGACCCCTCTTTATGGCCTTGACCCTGACAAGTCCCAAAAGATCTAATCCTGTAAATCCGCGGCTTTGAAGATTGTATGAATGTGAGTGTTAATGCTTGTTTGCCTCTCTAAGTGCTCTGCCATAGGCTGGCGACCAATGAGGGTGTACCCTTCTCTCCCTCCAAAATCAGCGAAGAGAGGCTCCAGTTACCTGCCACCCAAAGGAGCACAAGTGCTATGGAAAATTCATGTGTTTGACTGTAGAAGTTCGACCGTATCCTCCAAGTGTGCAATAATGTTGTGTCATGTTAAATATTGTGCTCTTTCTTTGACTTGTGTCTTACAGTTCAAATAAGAATAAAATGCCATCAAAATGGAACAGGAAAGCACTTTTAAGTTAGTTTAGGTAAGAAACCTCCGGTGTTGTAACCCTGTGGGGCGAGCCTTGTAAATGTTGGAGGTGAAATTGGGTCTATCGCCGGCGGGGGGGTTGTGAGGACCAAACCTGGGCCGCTCCCACGGGTCAGCACGACTCCTCCAGCGCATTGACAACCTGCTCCAAGATGTCAGGGCAGCAGTCGGCAATCTGCTGCAGGACACAGTTGGCGTACTCCTGCAGCTCACTGCTCTCCTTTTCGCACAGCTCCAGCTCCTTCTCCAACTGGACACCGGAAGGCAGTGGGTCAGCAACATGATTTGGTTTAATGCATGTACTGTATTAGAATGGGATTTCTTTTTTTTTGGGGGGGGCTGTCTCTTTCAATGTCAATTTCAAGTCACACATACTGCTTCCCGTATGGCTGTTTAAACTGACAGAGCACATCAAACTTCAGACACCCAAATTGGCATGCTCATCCTCTACCTGTTCCACCGGCATCTTCAGGAGCTCCTCCTCCCAGTTATCCGGTTCGCTGCGGTGGTAGTGGGCGGGCGGCGTGTGCTGGCTGAGGATGCTCGGGTCGCGGTCGTAACAGAGGTCGGTCAAGTGGGCGATGTAGAGTTTGAGCTTGCTGCGGTTCTGGCACAGGGCTACAACAGGGGTAATCATCTGTGGGGGAAGAGTTGTCCGACTTTATGCTTCGGTTTAGGTGGGCAACATGAAGACAACGTAAGCACCAGGAGGCGGGTATTCCGTCAGACTGGCGGAAAGTCCAAGGTCTGTCTGTCACTGTTTCCATGAGAATTTCAGGCCAACCAGCATGGGGCCCAGTCTGTCTTGCGTCAACGACAACCAATCGGCGTCGAGATTTCCACATCACATGCAGGCGCTGCACAAGCCGACATGCAGCCAAAGCACACACACAGTGGTGATTGGTGAAATAAAAACAATATGGGATATGTCATTGATGTCTGTGGGACTCAAAAGGTATAAAACATTGTTTTATTTTTTATTTATTTATGTATTTCGCTGCCTGTAAGGTGTGTGGCACCTACGTGTGTCGTATTACCAGTAAATCCGTACTCAAAGCTGTTTGGGGATGACTCGGAAGGACCCGGGCCTGCCTTAAATACTGACAGCGGCTCACCGACAAACTCACTGGAGTGACAATAATATTTCTACCTCCTCCCAACTCGCTACTCTGGCAATATGAGGTGACAAAAAGATGTGGACATACAGGCAGTGGACCACATTTACTTACGTAAACACTGTTTTACATGACATCTTTTTTTTTTTTTTTTTTTGCTGCACGTCTCTCGATGTCATACTTTGTGCGCGTGCATGTCACGTCACAGAAAAAACAAAATCCAAATTTACACCCTGCAGTGTGAACATAGCCTTAGAGTACTGTACTTTCTTTATTTTGAACACTCAAGTAGTGCATGCAGACACAATTTTTAAAAAAAGCACTTGAGACCAGCACCGATGACGACCACCAACACTAAGGTCAGGAAAATGATGCAACAGTAAAACAACAACAAAGACAAACGCAAGATGAATAATGGGTAAAAAGATAGAATGGCGCAGTGACAAAATGTAAGACACGTTAATTATTTTAGACAAGCTCACCCTTGAGAACAAAATGGCAGAGAGAGAGAAAGTGAGGGGGGCGGGCACAATGTTGGCTATGCCCAAATACCCTCCTCATCATCCTGTTAGGCCATAACGTAGGCCAGGCGCAGCGTTAGAGAGAATATTTGGTTAGTGTGTGTACAAAGCTGAACATCAGCACACATGATTATCTTGTTTAAATCTGAGATGAGCAGTTAGTGCAAGGATGAATACAGAAACTCGGTTGTTATTTGAGCAGGAGTACACTACCTGGTCTGGGGAGGGCTTGTGATTTGTATGGTCGGGGGCTGTCTTCAGGTGCTCGTCCTCATAGTTGTCAGCCATCAACTTCATGCGGTTCTGAGTCTGACCATTAATCACAGAAAAAATGTACAGTATACAGACAGTTAGGAACCTATTTTATTTGTTAATATTTCCATTACTTTCCATCTAAATTACTTCAGTAAAGGGATGTCCTAATCATATTTTTTGCACCCGAGTAGGAGTCATGTCATTTTGAGTGTCTGCCAACATTATAAGAAATATGGTCCATCGAATATTGTCACAAAAACGAAACGTATTAAGATTAATTAATGCTCGCATATGACAGTTTGTGTAAAATGCCCAAAGTTTTCGAGTTCCAAGGGAAACAGAATAGTTCTACAATCCTTAAATAATAAAATAAAATTAACTTGGGGCATTCCCTTTTTTTTTAAATTACCCAAAAATGCCCAACCTGTTGTACTATGTATTTGCACCACCCACCTGCTGCTTGAGCTGTTGCACCAGTCGATCTTTCTCTCGCTTCAACAAAGACACTTCGTCCTGGGTCTTTTTCTTCTTGGAGGACGACAATTCCAGCAGGGCAATATTTGCATCCTTCTCACTGATGGCCGCCAACAGCGCCTCCTGCCTAACAGGGTGGGAGTGAAAAAAGCGGCTTTTTGAAATAAATGCACAGAAATGAGCGCGATTTCTATACAGTGAAAACATTTTTTAAGTGAGGGATTCATTCCAGCCTCCCACCCCACAACTGGTGAAAATTCACTTTAAAGAGAGTTCGTCATACATCAGTTGCCAAAAAAGCGGGGTCACACTGTACATTATTTATGGTGCTAAATCCTCTTTCCAGCTGGGGACAACCGGAAATGAATGACATTGTTCAGTCAATAATTCGCCCTGTTTCAATAAAAAGTACTTACTTCATCTCCAGCACCTCCTCCAGGTGCTTTCTGCGCTCGGCTCGCAGGGTGGTGAGGTGGGCTTCCTTTTCGCAGAGAGACTGCTGGGTGGAGGACAGTTTGGCGCGCATGGATTCTAGCTCTTGCTTCACCTTCTCCATGGCCCCTAACAGCTCCTCCATCTTGAAAGACATACACACATCGCTTAAAAAAAGAGGAAAATAAAAAAAGTATTTTTTGCCCTGATGAAGTGCTCTGATAAAACATGAGGACATCTGAATTCTGATGAAAGTGGTAAGTGAGGTAGCATTCAGTGATGGTGGAAGTTTTATTTACCTGTTATTTGCTGATACGATATACTCAATGAGCACTTCTTTAAGTACAACCACACAAGGCATTTGATTCTAATTGATGAACAGCATCATATTCTAATTTATAATGATTGGTTTCATCAAAGAGAGAGGCACTAAAGTGGCATTAAATAATCTGAGTTACACGCATAGTTCAAGTGTCAGAACGATTTTTTTTTTTTTTTTTTTGCTTTGTGGCACAATTATGTGGCAATGTAAATGGGGGGGGGCGAAATCAAATCATCTTTTCCCATTTAAATGGTTGAAAAATGTTGATCTTATTGCGGCCTCCACGAAACACCAACAATAATGTTTGTAATGTATTGTCACGGCCCCTCCCCTGTCCTGCTGGGGCAGTTCCTCAGGCAGGCAGCGGGTGGGGTCCTCTTGAATGGAGCCACCTGACTCACCGACATAATGTAGGTATGCTCCATTAATCACTCTCCTTTGCTCTCTGTCCCCAGGTAACAGTCCTTTTTTTTTTGTTTGATTGGTTGTCTCATTCACACATGATCGCACATTATCTTACTTTCCTCCATGTGTTTTGCACACACTTCAGATATTTACACGCCAGACTACAAATCATGCATGATTAAAAGCCGCAACAGCTAAATTTAGCCATAATAACACATTTGCACAAGGTACCCACAATTGACTGCAGGTTTCCACATTACAACATGATATTTGAAAAGAAATCAGTCACATAGATATATTTCTAAAAATCTTTTGACCCTAAACACCAGTAGCGGGCCTAACTTGAATACCGGTACATTGATTTCTCTGCAGGATTTTCACATTATTTTCTGTCTCTAAAGCAAAAAATGTCACTGTGTATTGCATATGGCTTTTCCAATAAGTGTAGAAGAAGTGCTACATGCACATTTCATCAGTAAGAACGCTACAGCACGGTCCATTCCAGCCATTGAAGAAAGCACTTTCCTCTTTTTCAAATTTGCTCACAACTCAATAAATAAACAAATAAATGGATAGATAGATCAAATGAGCGATGGCTTATCTAGGAAGAAAACAATAAATACATTAAAAAATAAAAATAAAAACTCCTGATTAGGTTCACTTGTAAGTCGAGATACCACTGAAATTTGGATACCTGTGCATGTGGGCTGTTTCATGCATGTTATCAGTGTAAACACAGGCATATCAGACAGTGTGTGTCAGTTGAAATGTAAATGGAAATTGGTCACTTACAATGTAAATCCAGCCTAAGGTGTCTACCTAGCTGTTATTTTTTCAAATTGTAGATGTAGTTTGAAGGACTACATCAGACAAAGAGCTTTATAAAATAGTTTGAACACTAACCTAGCTATAACTAGGCAAAATATTAGAAAACCCCTCATAACCCAACCTGCAACCATACAAACGCAATGCAGCTCTTTTACTGCATTTTATTAGATTTTGTGTACCCAATGTTGTGGCTGGTGAGTGAGTATACATAGGTGCGGTACTCATGACACAACCATAAATATTTTGTTTTTTTAAATTTGAAACTCCATGGTGACTCATAGGCACTGGTGTTTTTACAAGCAAACAACAGGTAAAGAAACATGACGGTTGGGCAGCAACAAGTCCAACACAATGCAATACAGTGTTCCTCAACTATGCCCTAAAAAGAATTGCCTATGTTCGCCAAAAGATGGCGGCAGAGGACTACTTAGCTCCTGTCCTGACTTCATGTTCCTTGGCACCAAGATGGCACGAAATGGCACCAAAGCAATATTTGTATATTAGACAGGACTTTGGCCTAAGCACTAACACAATGAGAAGGTGAATTTTTCAGCAAATGAAGGAGCAGGTTCCCCAAAAAAATAATTTGCAAATAGTGAAATGTGAACATGTTGGGGAGACACTGTAGAGCAAATAACGTCTGAGTTGCTTTCAGGCTGCATGTGTGCAGAAGATGTTGCTGTTCATGGTACTTTGTCACCACTGAGTGAGATTCTTTCACGCTCACACTCACATACAGGGCTCATACCTTAGACCGCTTTAAGTGGGCGTGGTTGGACTCATGCATTGCATTGACTGAGTACTTCTGACAGGCGGTGAGTAGCGGAAAGAGGAAGAAGGAGAGAGAAAAAATGACAAAAGAACTGAAAGAAGAGGAGGGGCGGCCAGCCAAGAAGAAGGATGTCAATTTAAAAAAAGGATGATGATCACGACGCTGGTTTTCTTCCAGCCAACAGTGAAACGTGATGACAGTTCTTTGAGCTAGCCATGCCTGTACCTGTTTCTCCTGCAGGGACCTGGCAGCCTCCTCCTGGGCCAGCACCATCTCTCGCTCCGCGGTGATCTGAACACTCTCTCTCAAGGCCTCCTCCAACTCTTCAATGCGCTCCGACTTCTGACGCAAAGAGTCCTATTGACCCGGAAGAGGCAATCAAAACAAATTCATGTGAATCCTTTGCGCTGAGCGTCACACACATACATACACGGCTCACCTTCACCTGCAGCGAGCTCTCAGACATGTTATCCTCCCGCTTCTTGGCCTCCTCCATCAGTCTGGCATTTTTGCTTTTCTCCACCTGCTCCTTGTGCTTCAGAGATGCCACCTTCTTTGTCTGGTCTTTCATCTGCCTGTGGGAGGCAACAGACAGACATGGAAGGAATCAACTGGGTTATACTTTGAGAACACCAACTAAAGCTGGGTACACATTTGAGCATTCTCCCTCATTTAAGAATATAGGTCGGCACAGGCCCGATTATTGACTGTTTCAAAAACAGCGATTCCCAATCACTGTGGGACAACATATTAGTGTGCTGTGATAAATCATCAGGTATGCCTTAAGAAGTTATGCTAATTCAGCTAAATAGTCCAAAAATTTGTACTTAGGACAAATAATGTATCATTGTTTTGATCCAGCCGTAATTTCTGGGTCACTTGAGGCATGCTCATTTTCTTTTAGAAAATAAATTCGCCCACTTAATCCAGATTTGCCGCTTGCAAATCCTTGACTTGCCAACAAAAATTTGAGATACGAATGCTTAATTGTGGCAGTGAACTCCACTCAGCACACTCAAACAATTTGGCATAGTGAATGGATCTTTTCAAAAGAGGCTTTCACGAGTTTAATACTTCTCACATCTTAAATTTATTGGCAAGCTACACATAAAACAAAGAGAATTACACATGGTGTATTCAAAACAACCAGATAACTGAAGTCTGTTAATAAAATGCTATGTATCATGAGATAGATCACCTAACAAATAGGCTATGCAGCGGTGTTACAGTGCTTTTTTGGTAGTTTTTTTGGTGAGGAGGCTAACGGATTAATGGCATATCCATTTATTTCAATAACGAAAGACGATTTGCGAAATGAGTGTTTGGAGTTACAAGTATGGTCACGGAACAAATTAAAGTCATATCTTTAAAAAACCATTGTACATAATTTTTATAATGCAAATGCAAAATGCTTTGTGTTTGGAGATGGATGAAGAGGAAAGTCTGGGCTTCTCTGCGTCAGCTGCTGCCCCTGCGAACTAATTTCAAATAAGCTATTGGATGGATGGATGGATGGATGGATGGATGGATGGATGGATGGATGGATGGATGGATGGATGGATGGATGCATGGATGGATGCATGATCACGCTTTTTCTCAAATAGCAATGAAAAATTTGGTTCAGTTAATATCTCAGAGTCTCGCATATCTTTGTATTTTGTGCCTGTGCATTTACATGCCGACCGCAAGCTTGCATGCACACTTTTAACCAAACGCTTCAGTGCTGCATGCAGAGTCCACTGATGCACGTAAATTATAAAAAATTACACACAAAAAAAAAATAACAAAAAAACAAACATGCTTCTGCAAGTTAAAAAACAAACAAAATATTACTTGAGGTGAATGATGAAAATAGTGAAGCAAGCATGTTAGTACATCTACTAACCTGGAGGCCAAACTGTCAGGGTGAAGGATTTCCATTGAAAAAGCGAAAAGAGAATTAAAAGAGGGCGTATATACCAATTAGGAGAAGTGAAGTGTAAGAGGGGGAGACTTCATGTGCTCTGATGATAACTACAGTATCTCACAAGCAAAACAATTTAATTGGCGCCACTGAAGTCCAAGATAAAGAGAGATTCTATTGAGAAGTAATGTAAGGGCTGCATTAAAAAAAAAAAGTCTGTCTAAAAAGTTGGTTCTCAAATTTGATTGACACAGTAATGTTAAATTATTACTTGACACCATACTAACATGGTGGTTGGATTAGAGTTGAATTTATTTTTAGTCCTCTTCGATGCTGCTGTTGTATTTGTTTTTACTTTTTGCTCATTTTGAATTTATTAATAGCATAATATATGTATGTGCTATGCCCATTTAATTTCCTTCATTGAGTGAAGGTCTTCCTCACTGGTTTGGGAGCTTGTTCTTCGGGGGTCAACAGATGAGCTCTCAGCAGACAAAGCTTACAAAAACAGTTTTGGTGCACTCAAAACACACTTTTGTACAAATCCAAATTTCCTCTTACATGCTTGTAAATGTAGCACAAATCTAATGACATAGTATAGGCCTCTGCCTGCACCCTGCAGAATGTCTTGCAGTTAAAGATGGTTTTCCCCCAAGATTTTTTTTTTATCGAATATTAGGAGTCTTTCTTTCTGACATTGATCACCTGTATATCGTGATGCATATTGAAATTGAATTATGGCCCAACCCTATCTTCAGCTTTTATTGGATTGTGCAGGTGTGTGTGTGTGTGTGTGTGTGTGTGTGTGTTTTTAACCCAAGTATATGACCGAGTCAAATGAT
>CAAKHF010017659.1:0-11275 GCA_901007745.1 Hippocampus kuda | reverse complement strand
CCCGTAGCAAGAAATCTGTGGACGATTGAAAAACAGAAGGAAGAGAGCACTTGTCTCCAGCCTTGACGCTGAGGAGGATCAAAAGGTTTGTGCTCTGCATCTCAATGGACATTGGGCCACCAATACAGATGAGCATTCATTCACATGGATTATTTTGTGGGTAAACTATCAGTCATTGTACCTAAATTCATGGGTGTCACCCAACCTGATGACACCATCATGTGAACGAAACTTTAACTTCAGCTGTTCATAAAAGTCAAACATTTGTTTAATTATCAGTGTTCTTGGGTGATTTTAATTTGCTCTCAAGATCATATGAATGGTTCTTAGTTTTCTGGATTTGATTGTATGGTGTATGATTATTGTGTTTAAAACATGCACATTTTTTTGAATACATAAAAAAAAATGTTCCAAATGCCCCATCAGGATTTTGGAAACCTGCACAGCTGCAAAAGGGGTTTTGAGCTCTTTAAAATGTGTCTGCAATGAAATATGTACAAGATAGAGCTAATTGCATGTAAAAATAAGAGCACACACACTGGATTATTTCTCGATAGGTCTGGAATTCTGGATTACTTTACAAAAGTCGACAGATTTAACATGATTATACACACTGTATTCAGTCCTTGACCTTTTCCGCTGTATCGTTGCAAAGTTCAACAGCTTTCCTATTGTCACTAAAATGATAAAGGGTTTATCTCAAATGATGACAGCTCATTGGTCTGTCATACATTTTAGACCTGCGGCAATGCTGTCTTGAAAAAGGCCTCCGATTGTCTTTGGGGGGGGGGGGAAAAGGTTTTTCAACGGACCACACATCAGTTGTATTCGTAGAAGTAGATGATAAGACACTGTCTGTAAAAAGTATTGATTGCTTAAGAAACAGAAACAAGGAATTCGTTGGCTATTGAGCTGATAAATTCACATTTCAATTTTTGCTAAGACAAAAGGGACTGAATGTATGGAAAATGTCATGATGTCACTCCAAATGCGAAATCAAAAACGGGAATGAACCATTCTTCTATCTAATCAGATTCTGCCTCCTTTTAAATCCTTTATAAGTGTCAACCAACACCCAAGCAAACATGTTGGAAAAATGTGACTTAATCTATAAATACTCAGTGAGTAGAGATTTCAGAATTAGCTCTCATTAGTATGTTTGTTTGTCACAAACGGATGTAAATTCTCTCATCGTCGCAGGAACCCCTTATGACCTCCACGTCTGTTAATCCAGAAACTGTAAGTTTTCACTTCTTCTTTCCCAGCAAAACATTTCACTCTCTATTTTCTTATTACGCGCAGAGAAACACTGAAAAGTTGACTGCAACATTCACTATTTATTGCACAGTTTTGTCATTCCTTGTAAAAGAAACAATGACCCATTCCATTTACCGACACGTTTTTTGAAGGGCAACATTTTTACTTGCATACACAGAGTGAATGAAGACGATGTCCTGTTAATGGGGAAAATAGAAATGACAGATTTGTAAACTAGCTTGTTTGCTCATTTAGTGTTTTAAGTGTGCTGTTAATTACATTTGGGGATCATCCACAGTCCCTTGGTGCATTCAAATTCTCATTTAGTGCAAATTTGAATTGACAAAAAGCAACAACCAACCAATGACATGATAAGGCAACAATTATCAATATATAAAAATAGTCACCAGGGAACTATCTTTTGTTACAAAAAGGGTGCAAAGGTTTTGTCTCGCACCAGTGAGATAGACATATTTTTCAGTTCTTCGACCGACCTCACGGCCTTGTAACCGAGTTGGTGGAGAACCTTTTGACACACAGTCTGAGTGTATTCTACCATGTCATAAGAGAGTTTCAAGCGCCAACTCTCGGCATTAGCTGCTGAGTCTCGTATTGTACCAAATTTGTGTTTCGCTGATGGTTCATTGCTGCCGCGAGTGTTTGCATGTATCCAGTCTTCCACATTTTTATCCATGGGCAGCCCCAGATAGTCATAGATCTCCTTTGTCTTCTGGAGTGGATTTTTCGCCAAATCTTCGTAGCGGACCAACATATATTTCCCTTTCAACCAATACGGGTGGCTGAGACCAGTTGAAACAGAGTTTCCGTAGTCTTCACAGACAACAGTGAGCTGACTCAAATCAAGATTATAGGGCTTTCTCCCCGTGGCCCTCCAGATACGCCACAGCCGGTATGTATCCCTGAAAGTCTCAATCCGGGAAGATAGGATACCGCGGGGGTCTCTGACCAGTTGGATCACTTTGATATTCAGTCTGGGGTCCTCCAACAAGGCGCGCAAATCCCCAATCTCTGGCACACGGACAATCTTGATGGCCACATGTCGTTTCTCCCGACAGGCTTCAGTTGCCAAGGTCATGTTAAGAAGTGCACATTTCTTAACGCAGTCCCCCTCTTCCACATTAACATCCGATGGGCCAAAGGCATCACATACCGGTTGTTGGCACAACGCTCGGCTTGCACCACGTCGGAAAAGTTTGTCTGTGGTGTGGTTTGTGGGAGTTGGTTTGATGTAGCTCTCAAGGAAATATAGGTCGCAACCATACAGGCTTCTCAAGAGGTCTCGGCTAGCCCCCAGCATCACACGACGGTCTGCTGTGTTGTGGCTGTGGGACAGACGGGGGATCAGTGTGGTCTGAACATGATAAAGAGGTTCAAACAGGTAAAAAAACTCTTGGTGCTGGTTGAGAAGTTGGCCGACAAAGGAGGAGCCGCTACGGGTGGTGGCCAAGACCAGGATGTGTGTCTTGCGGGATGAATTCATGTAAATGGTAGGGTAATCTTCACAGCCAACTGCCCCCCGTTCAAAGGGAGGTTCGGTCTCCTGATCCCCCAGACCGCAGTTCTGTGGGCTGGGCAATGTGCACAACTGGAAAGGCTTGGAGGTGAGTGTACGGATGGCCGTGTACTGGATGGCGATGGAGGCCAAGGCCAGCAGGACCACTGCCTTCCAGGAACATTGCATGGCGGAACCACTTCATTTAGACTCAGGCATCGACGACAGATTCTCCCTGCAGACAAACAATTTGCAGGGAAGTGAAAAATTACTTTTTTTTTTTTTTTTGGTAAATACTATTTTTGATGTGCTGTACACATTTGACAATAAAAGTTGTATTCAATTCAATTCAATTTTTCAGTGTATGCACTTTAGTAGTTTTGAAATTAATGTATTCTTTATTTTCCGTAATTTTGAATCAAAAAGTGGACTAAAGAAGCAGTTGCATCACGCTTAGCTTTTAAGGTGACTGACAATCCTCACATTACAGACTTTTTATTACATCCGCAGATCAAGTGGAAGTGGAGGACAACTAAGAAGTCTTTGAAAAAGAATCATATCCTTCAAGTGAGGACAAGGATCCCATTGAAATAGGAATGGTACACTAAAAATGGAGAGTACTTCTGACTGCTTATATTTGATAAAATATTTGATGACAGCCCATGGAAAAAGGCTTTTCTTTTTACATTTTGTAAAATAAAAATAACTATGAGCTAACAGTATTAGTACCCTCACTTTCTGTCAACTCCATCATCCATGCATCAAGCATCATGGTGGCCTGATTTAAGATACAAATACACACACACACACACACACACACACACACACACACACACACACACACACAGACAGACCACAATGTCAACTTTTTCCGTCTTACATATACAGGACATGAGTCTTTTCCGAGTTGCTTTTATGTTTTATGTAATGAATGGCAATTCATTTTAAAAACTATGACGTTTGAGGTGCAATGGAATGAATGCAGCACTCACATGAATATGCGGTGCTGCTCTTCATTAACTCCAAACCTAGCTCGATGATCTTGGGTGTGCTTTTATGAGTCATCATCCTACTCTCAATTGTTGACTTCAGTTCCCAGTATCATATTGCCTTCTGAAGTGAAAGCATATTTGTAATTGTGCGCTGCACTCTGAGCTTTTAAGAGCATGACAGCATGTACAGTTCAGGAGATGAGAAAGGACAACTGGTCTATTGTTCCCAGGCCTACTTCCCAACATCAATCGTTTTGCAGGCATGAGAGGCTGTTTGACCACTTGAAGTGGTCATTTATTAATTCTGGCTTTTATTTCTTGATGTTTGGGACTGATTACAAAGATGAAGTAAGTTGTTATCATCACACTCAATCGCAATGTACTTCTTTTTTGTCACAGCGAAATATGCTTTGTCCAATACGGACTGAATTACTTGCTTATGACAAGATATGATGGAAGAACAACTGAGATGAAGTAAAGTCTTCTATGTAATAATATCAATAATAATAATAATAATAATACATTTTATTTGAAAGCGCTTTTCATCATACTCAGACACTTGCTATACAAGAGCTTAAAATACAGAATAAAAATGTGCACTTAAAACAAGCATACATAATTTACAAAAGCACATGTAGATGAACAAAAAAGCAAAAATGGGTAAAAGAGATTAAAAGGTGTTAAAAGCATTGCGGAACAGATGAGTTTTAAGAGATGATTTGAAGGATTGGAGGTCAGTTGCGGATGTGTTGTGGTAGAGCATTCCAGAGGGTGGGGGCGGCGACAGAGAAGGCTCGGTCCCCCCAGGTTGTAGACCTCTGTTCTGCACAACTTCCCAAGGTGTTACAAATGAACGGAAAAATAATTAAAATGACAAAATTATTTTGGCTGTTGATTGAAGAAGAGAGAAACAAAGTAGAGCAAGATACAAAATACCAGAATGTGGCAGGAGTATCCCCCACCATAACCATGGTGACACAGTTATAGAAGAGGCAGAAGACGCAAGCTTATGGGACATAAACATGGAAGTGAGAGGAGAAAATTGAAGGAGAGGCCAAGTGTCCATAAAGTTTGAGTTGGTTCAGTTCAACTCATGGGGGCCTATTTTCAAGTCTAGACAAGGCAAGGCAGCTTTATTTGTATAGCAAATTTCATCCAAAGTACACAAGCAAGGAAACAACACCTACAGTCTTTTACCAACATAACAGTTAATGACAATCTGAGGCAAATCAGAGAAAAGCAAAAGTACTTGACAAAAATTAGTAAATTAACATATTGACAACATTTAAACACATTAACAGAAAGCTGAAAAAAACATTTAAAAGTAAAGAAATAAGAGTACCGGTAGGTTTCTGAAAAGGTAAACAATATTAAAAGATGTTTAGAAGACCTTAATCAAAGGCATGGGAAAACAAGCCAAGTTTGGATTTAAAATCAGTTATACTTGGGGCTGACTTCATTTCTTTTGGCAGGTTATTCCATTTGTGTGCAGCACAGTAGCAAAATGCAGCTTCACCATGTTTACTTTGAAATCTGGCCTCCACTAATTGACCCAAGTTTGCAGAGCTCAGATCCCTGCTGCGCTTACATTCAATCAGCATTTCTTTAATGTACTGTATTCAGCACAGCGTAAAGTGCAGTCTGACTGCGCATTGGTGGAGTGTTCATTCTTTTGGTATTTTTCTAGATTTTACCCAGGCAGAATTGAACGTAAGGGTGAATGTGTCCCGTTGAAGAATGGAACGCAGCAGACTCCCGACCAATCAAAGCGGCTCCCCTCATTATCATTAAAATCTGGGCGGTGAAAGCGCACACATGCTTGACAATGCAGGAGCAGAAATTGTTGTTGTGGTTTGGGAGATCAGATTGGCGCTTGGAAAAGTGCATTTATACAGCGAAACAGCAAGATCTCCTCTTGCAGCTAATGCAGTTGGGCTCGCATGTGACAATTGGAGACCGCCTTGCACCCATGACCGTGTGTCCGTATGTGAATATGATTCGAGAGACAGCGTACGAAGGATAAGAAATACTCTTTATTAGCATCCCTTAAAATATGTCATCATAACTATGTACTCTTGGATGTTGATACTTCCAAAATGCAAACACTACCTATTTTTTATGAGCACAGAACACATGCTTTTTTTATGCTCATCCAGTAAAACAGGGTGCAATTACTACACAGCAATGGCATCCGACAGAGTGTTTGTGCAGATTCATCCTCATCATTTTGTCAAAGTTGAACAGAAACAACAGGAATTTTTCAGTTTACATTTAATCCGAAAGTCTTCTTCAGTTCTGATCAACTTCCTGAGCGTGTCTCGAAGAGATTTAGATTCAGTTGTCACTCCACCAACAGCGAAAACGGCTCCATTATTTTCAGGCCTTTTCTGTTACATGCGACTTTTCATCCAGTTTCTCATCTCTGCACCTCTCAACCCACTGGTGTTGTACCTGAGTGTTGGCAGCACTCAGCTGCTGTAATTAAAGCAGCCTTTTATTGGCTTTGTCCTCGCCAAGGGAGATGTATGCAGGAATAAGGGAGGCCCCGGTTTATTGCCTGGGTATCTAAGAGAGGAGTTTTGATGATTGCACACTGGAGAGGGAAAAAAAGAAAGGGATAAAGAGAGCAATAAAGTCAAGAAGAAAGCTAAAATAAAAATGATAGCAGTGCAGAAGAAAGTGGATGAGTGAAAGTAAGTCCTTCCAGCTCCTCAGCTTTCATAAAGTCATACCTCACAATCAGACACCGTGAGAGAGAAAAAAAAATGTCCATGGTAGGTAGCTAGAGTGGACCATATAGTAAGATAAGCGTCTTGCTGATGCCCCCAACCCCTGATTTGCTTTGCTGGATGCTAATCCTGTTGACCTGCAAGCTAGGTGAAATTGCCTTCGGCAGCTGTGGTTGCAGGTTGCCTCAGCACAGTCTCACAGCCCTAGTCACACATCACCCGGCTTCATAGATGTTATGCAGAGCTCTTTCCATGCAGTGAAACAGGATTAACAAGGTATATAAAGGGAGCAACAGTTGAATAGATACATTGCAACAGACTCGCAAAGTACTGACATCTGGTTCCTTTTCATGCCCGCGGAGCGGAACTGATTACCTCAAAGGTTGAATGGGCACGTGTGCATGCATTGATGTGTGTATGAGTGTGACCCTTGACCTTAAAATATCATTCATGGTTGAGTGACACTAGCTCTGGAGTTCACCCAGTAAAAGACAATTTCAATTTCATCAGAAAGGGGTCTTCCATCACAGTTTTGCCCCAGGTCCCTAAAGTCCCTGTGCTTCGAAATGGACTCAATAGAAGACACAAGCATGACATAAATGTGTGTTCCTCCATTTGTGTTTGGGACAGTCAGTGCATGCGGTTGGCCACGCGTCTGCAGTCGGGGACCTAGCAGATCTATTGCTTTCTAAAATTGCTGCTTTTTTTGTGCTTACACAGATGTCTGATGTCATTTGTTTTTAAATAGCAAGAAGAGAGAAGATTAACTGCATGGATGATGCTTTTCCTTCAACCATATGCTCCAATGTGCGATGTTATTTGTCAATGTCAGGAACTATTTAGTAATTTGAAGAGAGTCAAAATTTGCCTGACTTTGCTATTATTGCCTTCTGTCAGTGTAGGGCGTTTGTGGAAGGGGAGCTACAAAAGTTATTTCACAAGGCCTCTTCGGGCGTAGTGCTAATTGCTTCTTAACCTTAAGATACGTCACATTTTAACATCATTCCAGTTTCACTTTTACATACTGAATATGACAGGTTTTTTTTCTATGTGTTATCATTGGTGACACAAATGAGCAGGGGATAGATAACGTTACATTATGAAAACATGTTGATTATACGTAAGCAAAATAGCAATGCTTACGTAATTGGTTGTGTGAGTCTCGTGCAGTTGAATTACGTAGACAAATATCAGAAACAACTTTGGGATGCATTGCAATTTCCACCACTGTAAACCGCACAGACAAGATATTGTTACATTACGACCTCTTCTCCTTCAGTTCGCCCATCAGAGGTTGCCATAAAAATTGCATCGATTGTATGACTGAGTTTTATGCAAGATGGCGGCCCTTTTTAGATGCAGTCCTGTCCCTTAACTGGGCTCGGCCGGTTTGCAACGGCTATTGGACAGGAACCAAACATTCTGAAGCTGCATGTACCTGCCAGTGCCCATGTTTCAATCAATAGTGAGTCCTATTACTTTGGAAGGGCAGAATATCTGATCCAGCCCTCGTGTTGAATCTCATTAAACTGTGCAAGTCGTCATAATTTTGGAGGTGGTCAATGTAAAGTTTCTTGTGTATCGTACACTGCAGTTATTGCAGTGGTTCTGAACCTTGTTAGAGGTACTGAACCCAACCAGTTCATATGCACATTCAACGAACCCTTCATTCATGAAAAATAAAAATGAGATTTTTTTTGTACAAATTCAAGACATAAAAAATGCATTCATTAAAACAAACAACAAAAAAAAAATTAAACACAATTCGTATAAGTATAAAGTATAAGTTTTTTTAATTGTGCACAAAATGAACCAGCCAGTGATGGTCAAGCGGGCATGTCATAACCAATTGACATGTTGAGTCCGGTGTGTCTTCACCTCCATGGCAGAGGCTCTGTCGAACCCCTGAGACTGACTCACCGAACTCTTAGGATTCGATCGAACCCAGGTTAAGAACCACTGAGTTATTGTTTTGTAAATGAGAAGTCCAGCCACTATTTCCACCTCTCCTGTGGGATGCAAGATGGTCCTGATATAATTCTATCTTTTATGAAACTGTACTCTCCTTATATTATGACATTGTTATCATGATCTCCCTGTATTGTTTCATGAATGGCTAAGGGGCTGTTTTTCACGTAATCCTGTCACCGTGCAGCAAATCCAAACCCATTTCATGTTCTAATTTATTAAATTACCAAAAATACACTTCAAGAAGCCGTTTGATAACAGAATCATGAAAAAGCTTAATCGAACATCTGCGCCTATCCGGCCCGTTGCTGTCGTCATCCATCTCGTCCTTTGCTTGTTCTCAAATCCTCTTTTGCAGCACTCATGGTATTTCACAAGCTCAATGAGATTAATTATCTCCATATTTTGCAAACACTGCACCGTGTGCAGTTCCCCTGTCTGCCGGAACGTGTACAATTAGCTCAGTTCATTTGGGTTGCAAATGAGTCGGCCCTCGCGATACTTGGCGGTCTCTCTGGGCCTCTTCTGCAACGTAGGAGAGAACTCAGCCAAGGATTGATCAAAAGCCTCCTACTCTGGCAGGCAGATGCTGAGTAAACAGAGAATAAGAACCGCCTCCTACTGCATCCACTTCTTCTACCTTCAATATTTCTGTCTGTCTGCTAGTTAGCATTAAAGAAGCACCATGTAATATTCCCAGTATAGTTCATTAGGTTTTAGGATAATAGTTGATCTCTTGAGGTGGCTCAGGAAAGGGAAAAAGCTCAGTTGGACAATTGTAATTTTTTATTATTATTTTCTTATTATTGACATAGCACATATTGCAACCAGACTGCATAATCTCCTGCTTGCTCATCCTGTCTCAGTTGTTTGCTTCATTATATTTGCTCACGTGTGTTTATATGAATATAAGGATCATTACCAATCAGACCATTTTAGGGCATATTTTCCTATGCGCGTCAGTCTGAATAGACGCACAGCTGTGCACTTTTTGGACTTTGCAGATCCTCTCATTGACTTACGCGTGTCTCTTGCGCTCTTTCAAATCTCGCCTTGACATTTTTTTTCCACACAATTCGATCTGTTTCTTCTTCGATAGTTGCTTCAGATCTGTCCTGTGCACTGCTGTTTATATAGCGCCTCCACAGTGGTGCAACGCTGCAATTACAGTCAAAATACAAAGCTGCCGCAGAGGGACATCAATCGCTCAATCAACAGAGCTTGAGCTTTTTGCTGTGTTCAGCAATATCGATCAGTCTGGCTGGGGGTAGCTTGAGGCGGCAGCCACACAATTTTCAACGCAGGAAAAATCCTGGGTTTGTTGCATTAACTTTTTGTCACTGCAAATTTTCTTACCTTCACTCTTCCCAATTCACACTATCACCTTTTGAAACCATTCTCCTGCTTAAGTATGGCCAGTTTGATCACAAATCACATTTTCCTCAAACATATGCAATGCTCAGTCAATTACTGCAGTCAACGTTTTGACCCCTATTTGTTATCAATGTCTCATTAAGGAACTACAGTAATTGTCAAACTCAAAAGGCAATATATGTCTGTAAAAGATTCCCAAACTTTCATTCCCCAGCCTTTGGATGTACTGGCCATTAATAATTGGCTATTGTTCCACTTTTCGATCCCAGCTTTTTTTGGCCTGAAAGACAAATGTTCTGAGCATTACCAAGATTAGGTGGAAATGTCAAAAATGTCTTCGGAATGTTAAGTGACTCAGTGTTATGTTTTTGTTTAGGGTTACATTTGGTCCCCATGTGGCCTTTTTGTCTTCACCTGTTCTCATCGTTCGTGCCCCTTGTGTTGAACCGATCAGCTCCTTCAACCCTTTGTGTCTTGTCCAGGTGTTTCTCGTTGTCTCGTCACTTTGCTTGTATTTAGTTCCCTGCGTTCTGTCCGTGTGAGTGTCTGAATGCTCCTGTCATGTTTTGTTTCTGTCAGAGGTTTGTTTTTTTTTTGCTACTTTGGTGTCTTGTGATTTTCAGGACTTTGTTGGAGTATTTCAGTGAGTTTTTTCCAGTGTACTCCTGTTTGTATTTTTGTTAAATACATTTTGTTTAGTCCTCCCTGCTCCTCCTGCCTCCCTGCTTTTTGGGGTCCTACAACTACCACCTTGCAAAACTTGACACTGAGAAGGTTTAGTGTAAAAACATTAGACTGGCGGTGGTAATCCCAGATGATGGGTTCATTCTCCCTTTAGAAGCCAACACGGTGAGGTGTTATATGAGACAGCTGTGCCCCAACCTGACATGGAGAGCTGTTTAACCTGAAGCCCATCAGCATTTGTCAGCAATGATTGTACAAACAAAGGAGCACTTCTCACCTTGATCAGACATCCACATATCTACTTCCCGCTGATGGGAGGTCACTTCCTGCAGCTCATCTCATCCTGCATTCCTGCATCTTTTGCTTTGTGAGGAATCCAGCACAGCCTACCCACACAGTTCAGCCCCGGAGATGTTATTTTGGTCGGCAAGAATTATTGAAGGCTCCTCTGACTCACCCCTCAGCTTTTTCATTACCTACCCACTTGTATCGCCAGAGAGCCAGACAGAATCACTGCCTCTGATTTCAAATGCAGTTTGCTCATTGATATGAAAACTGCATACTTTGCAAATCCAAAAGAGTTTGTGCGTGCCTCTGTGTGTGTGTGTGTGTGTGTGTGTGTGTGTGTGTGTGTGTGTGTGTGTGTGTGTGTGTGTGTGTGTGTGTGTGTGTGTGTGAGAGAGAGAGAACACGAATTCTATGTCTTTAGTATCAGAGAACAAGGAAGTACATTTTAAAAAATCCACTCAAAGTTTGTA